>PISW01004227.1:49726-138968 GCA_004023785.1 Mungos mungo | reverse complement strand
CCCTGGGCTCGAATTCACTGGGAGATTTTTGATAACAGATTCGATTACTTCACTGGTTATTGGTCTATTCATGCTTTCTATCTCTTCTTGTTTGAATTTTGGTAGTGCATGTATGTTTAAGAATCTGTCCATTTCTTCTAGGTTGTCCAGTTTGTTGACCCATAGTTTTTCATAGGAATCTCTAATGATTACTTGTATTTCTAAGGGATTGGTTGTAATAGATCCATTTTCATCCATAATTTTGTCTATTTGGGTGTTTTCTCTTTTGTTTCTAAAGAGCCTGGCTAGAAGTTTATCAATTTTGTTTATTTTTTCAAAAAACCAACTCTTAGTTTCATTTATCTACTCAACTCCAAGATGGCTGAGAAGAAGGGAGTTCTATAAACTTTGTCAGCCCCATCTATCAATCTGAGAAGGACATTACTTTTATCTGCAAGAGTCAGAGGGGAAAATACAGCCTCCAGAAAGAAGACAACATCAAAGATGCCTGAGTGAGTGAGAACTGGGGAGATTGGATAATGGGCCAGCCTGGAGAGTGCCAGGGAGGTGGGAGTCCCAGCTCAAAACAGAGAAAGCATGGGGGGCCTCTGAGAAACAGAGGGAAGAGAAAGAGAAACTGAATACGCTCATAACACTGTCTCTAGAGAAGAGAGAAAGAACGTTCAACCCCGCACTGAGAGAAAAACTCTCACTCCATACATAACCACTGGACAGCACAAATCCTGAACCTGGGTGGCACAAGGATAAAAGAACCCCCAGCCCTGTGCGATCCTGGCAGGGAGTTGGTGGCAGTGGAGGTGATGGCGGCAGCGGTGGCGGCCAGGGGGGCGTGCACTTTGGCTTCAGCTGTGGGAGTGGGAACGCACACCTCATTTCCACTGCACATCTTCCCTCCAGCATTAGCCCCACAAATCCCGAATCCCAGGTGCCACAAGGAAAAAAAACAGTCTCCACCACTACGCGATAGCAGCAGAGGCAGTGGCTGTGGGGAAGCAAACTTCGGCTGTGGCTGCAGGAGCACACACCTCATTTTGGGCAGCACTCTGTGCCTCAGGCAAAGGCAGGGTGAGCCTGGTGGCGCCAAGAGAAACTGCTCCCTCCCCATGCAGAGGACCAGCCCACGCACCCCAGTCGAAAGGTCTTGAGTAGGGGTTTGGTGTCAGCGCATATCTATAAGAAGAAGACAGATAATGTGAATGGTGGTAATACCACATTTTACTAAGACAGTCAGTGTCTTATATACCATGGGTGGTTACATTTTTTCTTTAATAATTTCATAGTTCAAGGTCCTTGAAGTAAAGGCATGCTCTGGAAAGGGTCATTCTTAACAGGACAGTAGTAAATAACAGGAACCAATAAGTCATTACAAGGGAGGGATTCCCTAACAAAAATCTGTTTTTAAGCATAAGATGAGCCTAAAGAATTTTTTAAAGGAGATTTGCATTTCTTAAGGCCCTTCAGCAGTTATTCATGGGCAAGATGCTTATCCTTCAAGAAGTAAATCTTTGACAGAGGATTGTGTTTACTCCCAACAGCAGACAATGAACTAGAGACAAAAACAAAATAAGGGAAGGCTGGAGTTACTGATTGACCCAAGTTGATTCAAAGCTTAAAAGTATATGGCTCTTTGCAAAGCAACGAGAAAATCATAGATAGGATGAACAGAAGCCACATGTGCGGCCCAGGAGGCCAAATGTTGTTTCAGTCTTTCAACTTGCTTCGCAACTTCCCAAATAGTTCACTTGCATCCTGGAGGCATAGCCATCAATGGTCACTATGTGGGAGGTTTTTTGGCCTACCAGGCCTCAACGCCCCATATCTGATCCCTGCTAAGAAGCCAGCTGCCAAAGTGTGTACATCTTATCTGTGGTAGCATAAAAGTGCATGGACTAGGATTTTGAAGCGAGGCAGGCCTAGAAAATACAGTTTGTCTCAGCCACAGCACAAGGAGATTGGACTTATGAGAGTGGCTTGAAGCACTTAGTTCCAGCGGAGCTTGGGTCGCCACCATTCATCTCTCTGCAATCACCAAGGTGGGGCCTCCAAGAGCAGCCCTTGTCACCTACCTACACCAAATCACACCTATCCCTAAGGGGGAGCTGCTGCTTTTTTGTACTTATTTATTATTATTATTACCTTTTAAAATTTTTTAAAATTTTTACTCTTTATTTTCCTTTTTCCTTTCTCCCACTTTGTTTTCCTGCCATCCAGAAATATTTTCCCTTATCTCATACTTGTCTCTCCCCTCAACTGGTTATACAGTTTTAGAGTGCCCATTGTCTTTTGTTGTCTCTGCCACCCTTTATTTTTTTTTATTCTCTTCTTTTCTTCTCTTTCCTCTCCCTTCCTTTTCTTGACTTCCTTTCCTTCCTTAATTTGTTTGTTTGTTTGATTTGTCTGTGTGTTTGTGTGCTTCTGTTCCCTGTGTGTTTGTCTGTCTGTTTTCCGTTTCAGGGCTACCCCAAGAACAAGCCAAAGTACGCATGACGGCGAGTCCAACTGTCGCTGAGTAGGGAAATAAAATAATCAAAGGTACAGCAAGAGAAACTAAGAGACACCATTAAAAGAACATTTCCTGAAATGACAGGGCTTGGACAGTCAATAAGCCTTTAACAGAGCAATACTAACAGATGTACAGAGCACAATGAGCTTTTAAAACTGACAAGAGAGAAAACTAGCCAAAATGACAAAAGAACTGTCTCCTTAAGAAACCCCAGGAAGAAGGCACAGCCACAGAACTGCTCAAAACAGATCTAAACAACATACCTGAACAAGAACTTAGAACAATTGTCATAAAGGTAATTGCTGTGCTTGAAAAAAGCATTAGGGAAGCACTGATACAATGACTAGGGACTTTCAAAATAGGTGTGACGAGTTAAAAAAAAAAAGGCTATAAATAAGGTGAATAATAAAATG
This sequence comes from Mungos mungo, assembly GCA_004023785.1. Classification (NCBI taxonomy): domain Eukaryota; kingdom Metazoa; phylum Chordata; class Mammalia; order Carnivora; family Herpestidae; genus Mungos; species Mungos mungo. The sequence continues at coordinate 136,052 of PISW01004227.1, read as the reverse complement.
GAGGCAGCCACCTCATGGAATGAAGAGGCAGAGAGAAGAATAGGTGAATTAGAAGACACAGTTATAGCAAAAGAGGAAGCCAAGAAAAAAAGAGAGAAATTGATCCAGGAGCAGGAAAGGAGAATTCAAGGCCTGAGTGATACAATCAAATGGAACAACATCTGTATCATAGGAATTCCTGAAGAGAAGAAAGAGAGAGAGGTCCTGAAGGGGCACTAGATCAAACAATAATGGAGAATTTCCAGAATCTGGGGAAAGAAATAGATATTCAAATTCAAGAGGCACAAAGAACCTCCTTAAGATGTAATTTGAATCGACCTTCATCATGACATATCATAGTGAAACTGGCAAAATATAAAGATAAAGAGAGAATTCTGAAAGCGGCTAGGGATAAAAGGGCCCTCATATACAAAGGGAAACCTATCAGAGTGGCTATAGACCTATCTACTGAAACTTGGCAGGCCAGGAAGGAATGGCCGGAAATCTTCAATGTGATGAACAGAAAAAACATGCAGCCAAGAATCCTTTATCCAGCAAGCCTGTCATTCAAAATAGAAGGAGAGATAAAGGTGTTCCCAAATAAACAAAAATTGAGGGAATTCATGACCACCAAACCAGCCCTACAAGAAATCCTAAGAGGGACTTTATGAGGGAAACATTGCAAAAAATACAAGGTACCAGAGACACTACTATAAACGTGACTTCTACGCAGAACACAATGAATCCAAACCCACATTTTTCAATAATAACACTGAATGTAAATGGACTGAATGCTCCAACCAAATGACACGGGGGAGCAGACTGGATAAAAAAAACAAAATCCATCTATTTTCTGTCTATAAGAGACTCATTTTAGACCTGAAGACACCCTCAGATTGAAAGTAAAAGGATGGAGAAATATCTATCATGTGACTGGAAGCCAAAAGAAAGCTGGAGTAGCCATACTTATATCAGACAAACTGGACTTTAAAGTAAAGGCAGTAACAAGAGATGAAGAAGGACATTATATAATTACAGAGTCTCTCCATCAGGAAGAGGTAACAATTATAAACATCTATGCACCAAATTCAGAAGGCCCCAAATACACAAAACAATTAATCACAGGCAGAAACAATCTTATTGATAAGAATGTGCTAATTGTAGGGTACTTTAATACTCCACTGACTGCAATGGATAGATCAACCAGACAGAAAATCACTAAAGAAACAATGGACTGAGCGACATATTGGTACAGATGGAATTGATAGATATATTTAGGACTCTGCATCCTGAATTTGGAAATTCACCTTCTTCTCAAGTGCACATGACACATTCTCCAAGATAGATCACATACTGGGGCATAAAGCAGCCCTCCATAAGTATAAACAAATTGAGATCATACCGTGCACACTTTCAGATCACAAAGCTATGAAACTTGAAATTAACCACAGAAAAAATCTGGAAAGCCTCCAAAAACGTGGAGGTTAAAAATACCCTACTAAAGAATGACTGGGCTAATCAGGCAATTAGAGAAGAAATTAAAAAAATATATGGAAACAAATGAAAATGAAAATACAATAATCCAAACTCTTTGGGATGCAGCAAAGGCAGTCCTAAGAGGAAAATATGTTGCAATCCAGGCCTATTTCAACAAACTAGAAAAAGCACAAAGTAAAAATCTTATAGAGCACCTAATGGAACTAGAAAGGGAGTAGCAAGAACACCCCAAACTCAGCAGAAGAAACGTATAATAAATATCAGGGCTTGGGGCACCTGGGTGGCTCAGTCGGTTAAGACTCCAACTGCGGCTCAGGTCAGACCTCACGTTCGTGGGTTCGAGCCTTGCATTGGGCTCTGTGCTGACAGATAAATAAAACATTAAAAAATTAAAAGAAATAAAGATCAGGGCAGAAATAAACAATATAGAATTCAGCAATTCTAAACATATTTGAAACCAATGGAAAATTAGGAAATATCAGAAAAAAATAGAAAATCTCAGAAAAGAAGATATCATAAGAACAAAACAAATTTTACACCTAAAAATTACCATGGCTGAAATGGATGAAATCATGAGCAGAAAGGAAGAGGCAGAGGGGAGCATAGCCAAACTGGAAGACAGAGCAGGAGCAGCTACCTTCTTGAAACAAAATGGACTAAAGAAAACATGAGCATAAGCTAAAGGTTAGGTTATGTAGGTCCATAATAAAATATCTGATGTTTATGGTGTCAGTGCCCCAGACAGAAAACTCCTGTGGGGGTAAAAAGTACTCTAATAACATCTGAAAACATCTCCTAGTTTAGAAAAACAAAAACATTAACCTGCAGATTCAAGACAATGAGCATAGATCAAAGGGAACAAACCCAGAACAATCTATACCAAGACATCTAAAAGTCAAACTACTGAAAAATAAAGAACCAAAGTCAGTGTGAAAGCAGCAAGAAAGAAACGGCTCCTGACACACTGTGGTGGGGGTAGGGGGAACACGTCAAATGATAGCAGACATCCCAAAGGAAATCAGAGTCCAGAAGCACAGCATTTAAAAAGACTAATAGATTTTATTTTTAAAAAGGTTTTAGGTTCACAGCAAAATTAAGCATGATATCCCCTATTAGAGTGGTTCATTTGTTAGTCAGTGAATCTGCACAGACACTCCATGATTACTCCGAGCCCACAATTTACATACGGTTCACTGTTGGTGTTGTACATTCTAAGAGTTTGAACAAATGTATAATAATATGCATTTGCCATTGTAGTGTCATGCAGAAGAGTTTCACTGCCTTAAAAATCCCCTGTGATCCACTCATTCACCCCTCCCGCTCCCCTGTCTCCGACAGCCACTGATCTTTATACTGTCTTATAGTTTTGCCTTTTCCACAATGTCTTATGTTTGGAATCATACAGTATGCAGCCTTTACAGATTGACTTTTTTCTTTCATGTCTTGTTATGACTTGATGGGTTTTCCCCCCCAGAATGGAATAATACTCCACTGTCTAATGTAGCATGGTTTACGTAATCCATTCACCTATTGAAGGACATCTTGGTTGCTTTCAAGTTTTGTAAATTTTTAATAAAGCTGCTACCGACATTCACGTGAAAGTTTTGGTGTGGATATACATTTTTAAATCATTTGGTTATACAGGCATACCTTATTGTATTGCACTTGTTTGGAACTGCACTTCAGAGACTTTAAGTTTTTTGTTTTGTTTTGTTTTTTCAAATTGGAGGTTTGTGGCAACCCTGTGTCAAGCAAGTCTATCAGCACCATTTTTTTCCCAGCAGCATTTGGTCATGGTGTATAATCCTTTTCACCTGGTGCTCAATTCTGCTTCCTAGTATTTTGCTGAAGATATTCACATAAATGTTCACAGGGATATTGATCTGTCGTTCTCTTTTCTGGTAGCCTTTGGCTTTAGTATCAGGGTAATGTTGGCCTCACAGAATATGTATGAAATACTATCTCCTTTTCAGTGTTTTTTTGGGGGTGGGGACGTTTGAGAAGGATTGGTATTAGTTTTTTAAATTTTTGGTAGAATTCACGGGTGAAGCCATCAAATTTAGAGCTTTTCTTTGTTGAAAGATTTTTGATTACAGATTTGATCTTTTTGCTTGTTATAGATCTATTCAGATTTTCTGTTTCTTCTTGATTGAGCCTTAATAGGTTTTGTGTTCTAAGGATTTGTCTATTTTACTTAAGTTATTTAATTTTTTGACATTCAATTCTTCATAGTACTCTCTTATGATACTTTTTATTTCTGTAGGATCTGTAATAATGTCCCCACTTTCACTTATGATTTTAGTAATTTGAGTCTCCTTTCCTTTTTTCTTAGTCCATCTAGCTAAAAGTTTGTCAATTTTATTAATCTTTGCAAAGAACCAACTTTTGCTTTCATTGATTTTCTGTATTCACTTCTGTTTCATTTATCTTTCCTCTGATTTTTATTGTTTACTTTGTTTTATAGTTTTCAGTTTAGTTTGTTCTTCTTTTTATGGTTCCTTAAATTATAAAATTTTCTGAGATCTCTTTTTTAATGTAAGCGTTTATAACTATATACTTCCCCCTTGGCACTACTCTCCCTGCGTCCCATAGTTTGGATATGTTGTGTTTTTGTTATAATTCATCTGAGAATTATCTAATTTCCTTTCTAATTATTCTTTGATCCATTGCTTGTTTAAAGGCATATTGCTTAATTTCCACAATTTTGTGAAGTTCTCAGTTTTCCTTTTGTTATTGATTTCTAATTTCATCTTTCATTCAAAGAAGATACTTTGTGTGATATCTATCTTTTTAAATCTATCAAGATTTAATATGTGGCCTAACTCGGGCTCTATCCTGGAAAATGTCTTACGCGCACTTCAGGAGAGCACACATGCTGTTTTGGCGAGGTAGCATACTCCTCCTGGGTCTGTTGGATTTGGTTGGTGTGTTGTGTTAAGTCTTCTGTCTTAGTCATCTTCTGTCTGGCTGCTCTGTCCAGGAACTGAGAGTGTGGTGTTGACGTCTCCAGCTAATTTTGTGAAGTTGTCTATTGCTCCCTTCAGCTGTGTTGGTGTTTGCTTTTCATTTTTTGGATGGTCTGTCACTAGGTGCATAAATGTTTTAAATTTTTATTTTTTTGCAGAATCGAAACTTTTAATAATATAATTATGTTTTTCCTTGTCTCCTGTAATCTTAAAGTCTATATTGTCTGATATTATTAGCATAGCGAGTCTTGCTCTCTTTTGATTACTATTTGGATCTCAAGTAAGTTTCTTTTACACAGCACATTGTGAATCATGTGTTTTCATCTATTCTGTCCATCTCTCTCTCTTCTGATTGGAAACCTTAGTCCATTTATATTTAAAGTAATTATTTATGGGACATAAAATAATGTACAAACTTGTTGAATCACTATGTTGTGCACCTGATATTAATGTAAGATTGTGTGCCAACTATACTCGAAAGAAAGAAAGGAAGAAAGAAAGAAAGAAAGAAAGAAAGAAAGAAAGAAAGAAAGAGAGAGAGAAAGAAAGAAAGAAAAGAAAGAAGAAAGGAAAGGAAAGGAAAGGAAAGGAAAGGAAAGGAAAGGAAAGGAAAGGAAAGGAAAGAGAAAAATGAAAAAAAAAAAAACAGGGAGAGAAAATAAAACAGTGGTTGCCAAGGAGGTGGGAGGAGGAAATGGGAAGTTACTGTTTAATGAGCACAGAACTTCAGTGTTGCAAGATGAGAAGAATCCTGGAGATGGAGGGTGGTAAAGGTACATGACAATACCATGTAGTTTATACCATTATACTGTACACTTAAAAATGGTTGAGATGGTAAATTTAGTGTCATTTGTATTTTACCACAATAAAAACATTTAAAAGGTAAAAAATTGTATAATTACTTGTAAGTAGAGACTTCTGTCTGGTGCCCTTTATTCCTTGTACGCCTTATAGACTTTTTTCTGCATTGCTAACTTCTTTGTGTTTAGCTGACTTGTCCTAATAAAATGATGAAATTCCATTATTTCCTTTTGTGTATAGTATATAGCTATTTATTTGTGATTATAATGGAGATTACATTTAATATCTTAAAGTTTAATGCATAATTTGAATTTATACAGCTTAACTTCAATAACAATCGTTTTGTTTTTAAATCCAAAATTTCTGCTTCTTTACAGCTGTCTCTACCTCTTGCTCATTTTTAATTGTGTTTTCCACTTTCTTATTGTTGAGTTTTAAGAGTTCTTTGTATATTTTGGATAACTGTCCTTTATCAGATATGTCATTCGTGACAATTTTTTCTCCAAGTATGTATGTGGCTTGTCTTCTTATTCTCTCAAAAATGTCATTCCCAGAGCACTGTTTTAAGATGTTCTAAACTTATGTAGGGCAAATGTGTAAGACAACTATGTTGTATATGTGGTAGATGGAAGGTACAATTTTTCTACATCAGTGAACTGAAAAATAATGATATTATTGTGACATTATACAATATAATACGTAGAACAATCAAGTTATAAAAAGATATGCTCAAAATTATCAAAGCTAAATAAAAATAGTTTTCTAAAAAATGTTTATGTAACCCACAGGAAGGCAGGAAAAAGAAATAGTTGAGTCTCCCCCCCCCCCGCCCCGCTCCCCTATTCATATGCTATAATCTAATTCCCAATTTGATGGTATTTGGACATGCAACCTTTAGTAAGAAATTAAGCCATGATGGTGGACCCCTCATGATATGATTAGTGCTTTTAAGAAGAGGCCAGAGAGCTATCTAATCCTTTCTCTCCCTTACAAAGATAAAAAGAGAAATTGACAGTATGCAACCTGGAAAAGGACCCTTATTGGAATACAACCATGCTGGCAGCCTGATCTTGGACTTCCAGCCTCCAGAGCTATGAGAAATAAATAATCAATCCATCAGCCCATAACCTGTCCACTCATAGTACTTTGTAATAGCTGCCTCAGCTTCACACAGGCACGGACAATAAACAATAATAATAAAAGCCCAAAAAGAGCAAACAGAAAACAAAACGAAATGTCAGACGTAAGCCCTAACAACCGTAATTACATCATAGCAGTTCTCATAAATACACAAGAGACAGAAATTTAAAACATAATCAAATTACATATTGTATACAAAACAACTCATTTCAGATACAATACAGACAGGTTGTAAGCAAAATGATAGGAATCAAAAGAAATGAAGAACAGGAGAACCTGGGTGGCTCAGTTGGTTAAGCATCCTACTTCAGCTCAGGTCATGATCTCACAGTTTGTGGGTCTGAGCCCCACACTGGGCTCTGTGCTGACAGCTAAGAGCCTGAAGCCTGCTTCAAATTCTATGTCTCCCTTTCTTTCTCCTCCCGCCTCATACTCTGTCTCTCTCTCTCTGAAAAATAAATATTAAAAAAATTATAGAAAGCAAGAACAGTTATATTAGTATCAGATAAACCACACTTCAGAGCAAAGAAAAAAAAGAGGCAGAGAGTCATTTTGTAATAACAAAAGAGTCAATCTGCCAGGAAGACATATCAATTATAAGATGGTATGCAGCAAACAACATAGATGCAAAAAATGTGAACCCAAAAATGATAGGACTGAAAGGAGAGAGAGACAAATCCACAGTTATAATTAGAGCTCTCTGTCAATAGTTGATAGATCAACTAGACAGAGGCAAGGATACAGAAGAGTTCAAAACCACTCTCAAACAACAGGCTGTAATAAACATTTGTGGGGCACTCAATCAAATAACAGTGCAATATCCATGCTGTTTTCAAGTTCTAATGGAACATTTACCAAGACAGACCATATCCCATTGTGATGTGGGGAGGCCTCAAGAAATATTTAAAAGCTGAAATGATACCAACCATGTTCTAGGACTAAAATGCAATAAAAAAAGAAAACAATGACAGAATGATAACAAGAAAATATGCAAACACTTGAAGGCTAAACAATACGTTTCTAAATAATCTAGAGATCTCAAAGGAGATTAAAAATACAAAAAGGACAGCAAAGGTGAAAGTACACATATCAGATTTTGTGGGATATCTCTGAAGTCTGAGAGGGAAATTTATAGCACTAAATTCCTCTATTAGAAAATCTAATATTTAGTAACCGGTCTCAGTAAATTAGAAAAAAGAAGAGCAAAATAAAGTCGAATCAAGAAAAGGAAGGACAGAGAGCTAATGGCAGAAATCAATAACTCTGAAACAAAAAAAACCAGTATGAAATGAATTAAACAAAAAGCTGGCTCTTTGAAGACACTGGTAAATTTGACAACTCTCTGGCAAGATCGGCAAAGAAAACAGGTGACAGATGGACAGCCAAACACCGATATTCATCTAGGGGTTGAGAAAATGAAACAGGGGGATTAATATAGACCATGCAGTCATCAGAACAGGAGGCGGACACCACCATCCACATAACTATGTTGCACGTATGTGTACACAGAAGTTGTGCACGTACACATTTGACAGCTTAAAGGGAATGGACTGCTTCCTTCAAAAGCACAAACTTGAGGCACCTGGGTGTCTCAGTCAGTTAAGCATCTGACTCTTGGATTCGGCTCAGTTCATAATCTTACAGTTTCCTGGGGTCCAAACCCTAAACTGGGCTCTGTGCTGGCAGCACGACTCGGATTGGGATTCTCTCTCTCCCTCTCCCTCTGCCCCTGCCCTGCTTGTGCGGTCTCTGTCTCTCTCAAAATAAATAAATAAACTAAAAAGAGCACAGCCTCTTTACTGATATAAAATAGACACTCTGAACAGTTTTATGACTATCAAAAATTTCAATTTGTAATTGAATGTCACTTCAGAAAAAATCTCCAGACCCAGATGCTTTCGCCTGAAAATTCTGCCAAAAATTCTACCAAAATTCCACATATTCTGTTCCCCAAAGTAGAAAAATGAATACTTTCCAATTTATTTCATGAAGCTAATGTTACTTTGATACCAAAACAAATCAAGACAATACAAAAAAGAAAACTGCAGGACAATGCCCTCGAGATAACATTATTCTGTTTAATGATAAGAAATTTGATTCTCGGAGGATTTGCTAATATTTTGCAGAACAAGGGTTTGAATCATGACCTCTGAATTGTGATGACTACTCTCCCTCATCTATGGGTTGTGGGGATTTGCTTTCTTAGCTCCCCCTTGTCCCCTGTTCTGTAAATATTCTTCTGTCTATTGAATAGGAATCCCAGCAACCCCACTTACTAGAGAAGCTCAAGCAAGTCATGTTTTTTCTTTGTTGTTGTTGTTGTTGTTTTTTAAGAGCTTGTTTCTTAGTCTGTCTCGTGTGGATGTGGTGATACTAATCCCATGGAGCTGTTGTAAGTGTTAAATGCACACATGCATGCAAGGTGCTTCATATAGTTCCCAGGGAGAGTGTTACCAACCTATCACCACCATCGCCATCACCATCACCATCACCACCATTATCACCACTTTCTATTAAATTCTCTGAGTTTGCATTTCTTTGGGTCGCTCTTCCTTTTAACAATGAATCTATCTACAAAAGTCCATTCCTTAATTGGATTGAATAGTTTGTGACTTGGGTAGATTTTATTTGGTGGTAAGGAGAAAAGTTTCAGTCATAAGTGTAGCTATGGCCTGAAGAATCCATCCAGCACTTCAGGGTTTCATGAATTAACAAGGCATGTGGGTGCAGTTTTGCATTGGTGGGCTGGAGCAGATTCTTCTGTAAGGTATTCCCTTGGAAACTGGCCTTTAAATATTTTACTGGCCTGGAATTACTGTGGTATGTGGAAAAGAGAGGAAGAGTGAGGAAGGGGGAGGAGGAAGGGAAGAAGCAGAGAAGGAAATGGGAGACAAATGTGTATGTAAAGCCTCACAGAGAGTTCATGCATTTGGGATAAAATCCAGATGAAGTTGGAGAGACCCAAAATACAAATTAGGCTTTGAATTCAGGCCATCCAAGCACAACTAAAGAAAAAGGCATTTGTTAATTGCAATAAAATGAGCCTGAACTGCAGGAGAGAATCAATTTGGCTGTCTCATGCTTTTTGGTCAGTGAATGGATTTGTCTTTGCCTTAAACTTTCTAGCATTACTTATTCTCATTTGTTATATAATCTTTTAAATTATGATTCCTTGCGGCAAATGTCTGAGGTTTAATTGAGCCACATTATTTCAATTCTTTCATTGTCTTTGATAGTATCAGATGGAATACTTTCTCCTTTCTACTTTAGAGAAGCAGGAAATGAAACCGTTGGGGTTTTGAATTTCACACGATGATATATTTCTGTACTTAGGTGATGTGGTACAGCAAAAAAAAAAAAAAAAGCACTAGATTATGCCGCTTGCGGGTCTTGAGGCAAGATAACTCACTTTACTGAGCCGCAGAGTCTCAACTCTGAAAGGAGATGTAACAACCGGCCTCCTATACCACACGTTTTATGTTGTTCATATGTTTTCAAGTGGGACCATCCATGAAAAATGCTCTGCAGACTGTCCAGCAATTTACATGGTTGTTCAGATCATTAGATACTGATAATAATGAATAGTAGTAAAATACGTACTGATACTTTAAAAATTTACCGAAGTATTTCTATTAATTGAAAACACCTGAAACAAGTGTTTCTTCTATGTACATTTAGGGGTAAGTCTATTTTTTACAAGAGAATTAGACTTACTCGTCTATATCTGTTTACCATGTTTACACATAATTCTGAGCTCTGGGTTTATACCTTTAAAATATTGTTTTTGATACTAGCATTTTTTGGGGGCTCCAAACATTGGAATAAGATACTTCTACTACTTCAGTTCTGTTGCAATCACATGTGTGTGTGTGTGTGTGTGTGTGTGTGTGTGTGTGTTTGTATGCATAAACCACATGAGGTTTATGCTATGTCAGCCAAACGGACTGCTGGATCTAACAGTAGAAAGACTGACTTTTAAGGAGACAAAGATTTCAAAAGCTATATGGTTCCCTCTGCTCAAAATCTGCTGAATATTGGTATTGGATAAGGTGAAGTGGAAGTGGATTTTAGGAGTGATTTACTTTTAGAATCCGTCTAGAAAAGGGGTGATTTAGGCCATATTTTAATTGAAGTTAAATCAGCCCCATTCCCAGAAGCCATCCACCAACACACCACACACACACACACACCACACGCCCGCACACACGCGTGCGTGCACACACACACACACACACACTTTTAATCTAACAAAGTTTCATACTCTATAAGGCTTCTTATCAAATAACTCATCTTTCCGGACTTCATAATTATTCATTGTGCCAGCTGAAATGGATTAGCCTAGTGCACCAGACTGCCTGTTCATGGTAAGGCTGCATCAGGATGGCCTGAGGAAAATTGACGACAACAATACTTTTTTAAAAGTTAGTATGTAACATTGTATAAGTTTCAGGTGTACTACATCATAACCCAATATTCATGTTCACTGCTACATGAGCACCTCCATCATTTTAGTTCTCAATCTTCACCATGCAGGTGAACCTTTCCACTTATTTCTCTATTTGCCAAGTACTTTCCCTTTGGTAATAACCAATCTGTTTTCTGTATCTTTGAGTTTGTTTTGTTTTGTTTATTTTGTTTTTTAGAGTCTTCTTACAAGTGAGATAATGCCATATTTGTATTTCCCCATATGGCTTGTTTCACTTAACAAAATACCTCACCTTCGTTGTCACAAATGTCCTTTTTCACGTCTGAGTAGCACTCCACTGTATGGACACGTCGCACCTGTATCTATTCATCCATCCATGGACACTTAAGTTGTTTCCATATCTTGGCAGTTATAAATATGATGCAACAAACAAAATTGCTGGGGGTATGATAGTTCTGTTTTTAATTTTGGGGGGGAATCTCTACACTGTTTTCCACTCACACCAGCATTTTATGAGGGCTTCCTTTTCTCCATATCCTACCAACACCTGTTACTTCTTACCTTTTTGCTGACAGCCATTGTAACAGGTGTGAGGTGTATCTCATTGTAGTTTTGATTTGCATTTCCCTGATGATGAGTGATGTTGAACATCTTTTCATGTGCGTTTTGGCCATCTGTATGTCTTATGTATTTAGAAAATTGTTTGTTTGGAGGCTCTGCCCATTTTTTAATTGAATTGGTTTTTTTTATTGTTGTTCTTGAGTTGTATGATTTCTTTATATATTTTGGATATTAACTCTTTATCAGATATATAATTTAAAAATATATTCTCTCATTTAGCAGATCGCTTTTTCATTTTGTTTCTGGTTTCCTTTGCTGTGCAGAAGTTTTGTTTGATGAAGTTCCATTTGTTTATTTTCTTTCCTTTGTTTCCCTTATCTTTGGAGTCAGTTCCAAATATATGTATATATCATTAAGACCTCTACCATGGAGTTATGTTTTCTTTGAGAATTTTTTGTTTGTATGTCTTACATTCAAGTCCGTATTCCATTTTGAAACTAGACAGTGGTCTAGCTTCATTTCTGTCCATGTGCCTGTCCAGTTTTCCCAACACTATTTATTGAAGAGAATGCCACTTCACCATTGTATATTCTTGGCTCCTTTGTCATAAAGTGACCATATATGTCTAGGTTTATTTCTGGACTCTCTAATCTGTTCCACTGGTCTATGTGTTTGTTTTTAATGCCATACCCTACTGTTTTAATAATTATAACTTTGTAATATATTTTGAAATCAGGTAGGGTTGTACCTTCATCTTGTTATTCTTTCTCAAGATCATTTTGGCTATTTGAGGAGTTTTGTAGTTCCATACAAACTGTAGAATTATTTATTCTACCTTTCTGAAAAATGCTATTGAAATATTGATCAGGATTGCATTGAATCTGTAGATTGCTTTGGTAGTATGGATCGTTTTAACAATGTTAATTTTTGCAAATCTTGAATATGAAATATTCATTTATTTATGTTTTTATATTTTCTTTCATCAGTATTTCGTAGTTTTAGTGCACAGGTCTTTTACCTCCTTGGTTAAATTAATTCCTAGGTATTTAATTTTTCTTATTGTAATTATAAATAAAATTTTGTAAACTTTTTTCTGATAGTTCATTTTCTATATAGAAATGAAACAGATTCTGTATATTGATTTTGTAACCTGTAACTTTATTGAATTCATTTATTAGTTTATATTAGTTTATTTATTTATGAGTTCCAATGGTTTTTTGATAGTCTCTACAGTTTTCTATATATCGTTTCGTGTCATCTGAAAATAGTGCCAGTTTTACTTCTTCCTTTCCAATTTTGATGCCTTTTAGTTTATTTTTTTTTCTTGATTGGTTATTATGCCTAGGACTTCCAATACTGTCTCGAATAAAAATGGAAAGACGGAGTATTCTTGTCTTATTCCTGATCTTAAAAGAAAAGCTGTCAGCTTTTCACCACTGGGTATGATGTCAGCTGTGAGGCTGGCATATATTTTCTTTATTATACTGAGGTACGTACGCTCTATATGAACTTGGTTGAGAGTTTATGTCATAAATGAATTTTGAATTTTATCAAAGGCTTTTTTCTTCATCTATTAAGATGATTATAATATTCTTATCCTTCATTTTGTAAGTGTGATATACCACATTGATTGACCTGCAGATGGTGAACTATCCTGGCATCTTTGAAATAAATCCCACTTGATCATGGTGTATGATCCTTTTAATGTATTGTTGTATTCAGCTTGCTATAATTTGTTGAAGATTTTTTCATCGATATTCATTAGAGATATGGGCCTATAGTTTTCTCTTTTTGTAATGTCTCTGTCTGGTTTTGGTATCAGAGTAGTGCCTCTATCATAACATTATTCAGATGTGTTCTCTCCTTTTCAATTTTGTTGAAATAGAAGGATAGGTATTAAATCTTTGAATGTTTGGTAGAATTCACCAGTGAAGCCCTTTGGTCCTAGACTTTTGCTTGTTGGAGTGTTTTGATTACTTATTCAATATAAGATTTTCCATTACTTCATGATTCAGTCTTGGAACTGTGTATATTTCTAGAATGTATCCCTTTTTTTCCAGGTTATCCCCCCCCTTTTTTTTTGGTGTATAACTATTTGGGGTAGTCACAATCCTTTGTATTTATATTATCAGTTATAACTTATTTTTCATTTCTGATCTTATTTATTTTATCCCTCTCTCTCTTTTTCTTGGTGAATCTCATTCAAGTTTTATCAATTTTGTTTATCTCATCAAAGAAATGGTTCTGAGTTTCACTGATCTTTTTTATTGTATTTTTAGTGTCTATTTTATTTATTTCTTAGGTGTTTCCTAGTTCCTTTAGGTGTTAGGTTATATATAGTTTGTTTGTTTCTTGAAGTAGGCCTGTATTACTATAAACTTCCCTCTTAGAATTGCTTTTGCTATAATTCATAGATTTTGGACTGTTGTATTCTTATTTTAATTTTTTTACAGGTATTTTAAAATTAGTCCTTTGATTTCTTCTTTGACCCATTGGTTGTTTAGTACCATGTTATTCAATTTACAATATTTGTGATTTACCTAGTTTTCTTCCTATAATTGATTACTAGTTTCATACCACTATGGTCAGAAAAGATTTTTGACATAATTTAAATCTTCTTAAATTTATATGTTCTAACATATGATCTATTCTAGAAAATGTTCCATGGGAACTTGTGAAGAATATTTATTCTGCTATTTTTTGATAGAATATTCTGTATATACTTATTATGTCCATTTGGTCTAATATGTTGTTTAAGGCCAGTGTTTCTATATTGATTTTCCATCAGGATGACCTATTCATTGATATAAGTGGGGTATTAAGGTATCCTGTTTCTCTCTTTATCTCTGCTAATAATAGCTTTTTATGTTTAGGGGCTTCTATGTTGGTTTTATAGGTATTTACAAATGTTATATTCTCTTATTGTATTAACCTCTTCAACATTATGTAATGCCCTTCTTTATCTTTAATTGCAGTCATCGTTGTAAAGTTTATTTTGCTTGATGTAAGTTTGGCTACATCAGATTTCTCTTTGCTTCCATTTGCATGGAATATCTTTTCCCACCCTGCTGCTTTCAGTGAATGTATGTTCTTATATCTGAAGTGAGTCTTTTTCAGGCAACTATAGATGGGTCTTGTGTTTTTTTTTTTTTAATCCATTTAGCCACTCTATGTCTCCTGATGGCAGAGTTTAGTCTTTTACATTTAAAGTAATTATTGATAACTATGTACTTATTCCATTTCTTGATTGTTTTCTGGCTGATTTTATTGTTGTTGCTCTCTTCCTTTCTTCTCTTTCTTTGTTCCCTTGTAGTTTGGTGATTTTATTGGAGTTAAGTTTAGAGTAACTTCTAATTGTCTTTTGTTCATCTACCTTAGATTTTTGCTTTGTGTTACTATGAGGTTCACACACAACATCCTATGTATATATAACAGTCTATGTTAAATTGATAGCATCTAAAGTTTAAGTATATCCTAGAGACTACTCCCCCCTCATATTCTCTTTTTGACAAAACTTTGTATCTTTTTATTTTGTGTATCCCTTAACTAATTATTATAGTTATAGTTAAGTATGCTATTTTTGTCTTTTAACCTTCATATTAGCTTTCTGATAGGCATCTAAGCCACTACCTCTACTATATATTTCAATTTACCACTGAGATTTTTACTTTTATATTTATTCTTGATACTAGTTAATGCTGTTTTCATGATGACAACTTCTTTAGTTTTGGGTGGTCCCTGGAAAACTCTATCTCCCCTTCAATTCTGAATGACAAACTTTCTGGGGAAAGTGTCCTTGGCTGGATGTTTTTCTTCTTAGTATTTTGAATATTTGTGCCACTCCCTCTGGCTTCTAAGTTTTTGCTGAAAAATTAGCTGATAGTCTTATGGGGGCTCCTGTCTGTACCGTTTGCTTTTCTCTTGCTGCTTTTAAGATTCTGTCTTTAACTTTGACATTTTAATTATAATGTGTCTTAGTGTGGGCTTCTTGGTGTGATGTGAAACTCTGTGCTTCTTGGCACTGAATGTCTGTTTCCTTCCTCAAGTTAGAGAAATTCTTAGCCATTATTTCTTCAAATATGTTTTCTACCCCTTTCCCTTTATTTCTCCTTCTGGGACCTCTATAATGTGGATGTTATTCCACTCAATGTTGTCCTGAAGCTCTCTTAAGGATATTTGCTTTTTAAAAGCAAATGCCTGGGTGGCTCAGGTCATGATCTCACAGTTCGTAGGTTCGAGCCCCGCATTGGGCTCTGTGCGGACAGCTCAGAGCCTGGAGCTTGCTTCCAATTCTGTGTCTCCCTCTCTTTCTCTGCCCCTCCCCTGATCACACTGTCTCTCTCTGTCTCTCAAAAATAAATAAATGTTAAAAAATTTTTTAAATAAAATTATTTTTCTTTCTAGTTGTTCTGTCTGTATGCCTTCCATTGCTTGATATTCCAGACCATGGTCCATTCTTCTACTTTGTCTAGCTTGCTATTGATTTCCTCTGGTGTATTTTTCACTTCAGCGATTGCAGTCTTCAGCTCTGTGACTTCTGTGTGGGACTTTCTTGTGTTTTCTGTCTCTTTGTTGAAGTTTCACTATGTGCATTCATTCTTCTTCTAATTTTGGTGAGCATCTTTATATTATGCTCATTATTGAGTAGATTACTGGATCTCCCTATCGTTAAGGCCTTTCTCTGAGATTTTATCTTGTTCTCTCATTTGGAACATAGTCCTCTGTCTCCTCATTTTGCTCTGACTCGGTGTCTATGTGTTAGGCGGAAGAGCTACCTTTCTCAGTCCAAAGGAGTGGTCTTCTGGAGAAGATTAACATTATCATTTAACATTTCCCTAGCTTTTAGTTGTTTCTTGGACCTTCGTGATTGTGTGAGCAGCCTGATTTGTTCTGGGTAGGTTCCAATCATGAGCATGTGCTAAGGTCATCAGTGTTCCAAAGGGAGGGGTCCCACACAGTGCCGAGTTCAAGCCAATCGTAAGGACTATCCTCAGGCAGTAACTTTTAAAATATGTAAATATACAGTTTTGTGGGTCCACATTCATAAATCCTGCTGGCTTCCAGATCAGGATCTGGAGGTGTCCCTTGGCTGATGGTTGCAAAAATCATGATTTTAGATGTGTGTATAAGCTCTTTTCTGGGAGGTATCCACGGGCTGTCCTGGGGCCAAGAGAGAGTGCTACTATGGAATCTACCTGCCCAAACTCCCTAGAGACACTTCTGCAGCCTCTGGATCTGTAGCACACCTGAATTCTGCTCTTAGGTCGAAGCTGCTAGGTAAAAACATAGGCTTTCCCACTTGAAAACAGGCTGTGTGTTTCAGTCGGCTATTTGTGAAGTGCTCTGGGGCGGTGGTAAGCCTGCCAAGGATTTTATCTTCAATTGTCTCAAACCCACAGGGCCTTGTGCTCAAGAGGTGTCCCCCGTGTGGGCTGCACCTGTGTGCCAGCTATGGTGGGGTGGCACAGATGTGTGAACAGGGCGGTGAACTCCCACCTCAGCAAGCAGACTGCAGGGACTGCAAAGATGGCATCCACCAGTGCTGGCACCTGAAAGTCAGGAGAATGCAGACACGGTGCCTGTCGGCGCCTCTGTCCCCGGGAGAGTCCTCTGCTTCCTGCCTCTCTGGCAGATGCTCTAAGATGAACAAATGAGTCTCTGTCGCATATGGTCCAGGTGCCTTTCAGACTGTTGTTTTTGTGCTGGGTCCTGGGATGAGTGTGTCTGTGCACAAGTCCTTTATGACTGGATTTTCCGTTCTGGGTAGCCCCACGGTTCTCCCGGAACCAAGCCCCACTGGTGTCCAAAGGCAGCAAAAAATGCCCTTGAAATCAATCTGTAATGATACTGACCTTGAAGTTTCAGCATTTTTACCAATTCCTGGGGGGTTTTACCTGGTTTTATTCCAGCTTTCAGTAGATTTGTAATTTTCATTTTAAGCATTACTTGCATATTCTTGACCTTTTCAGCTTAACCATGCATTGAGTTGCTGTCTTATTGGAAACAGAAAAGTCAGCTAGGGAGTGGTAAAGTGTATTGGTCAAACAGGTTAGAGACTGACTTTCTACTGCATTACTTTGGCATAATTTCATATTTTCTCAAGACACATAATACTTCCATTTTATAGACTATTAAAAAGAAAAAGTGTGCTTCCCACTTAGCTAGTTTCATTTATTCTCTTGTGCAGGCTTATGGTTTATGGCCATATAGAGCTGTCCATCATTTTTCTGTGAATGTTCACAGGTGGAAATTGAGATTTGTTGGCATTTAGGGGAAATTCATCAGGCCCATCAGAAAGTTAGGAGCAGGTGGGGAAGATGAGGATCCAATATCCTTTATTTTTATAATAGAATATAATTTCTCACGGTGCATAATAGTACACATCCATCCTGGAATGAATTTAAATTTTGCTATTTGTGGAAAGAGGAAAAATAATTGTTGCAAGTCCATAAAGTTTCCCTGTTCAGCAGACAAAAATGAGATGGCTGGCTTTGGCAGGAACCTGCTTTATTTTCCCGCTAACTGTATTTTCAGGGAATAATAAAGAATGTAGTGTGTTCCTCTTTCACCCTCTATCATTCAAGATTGTAAGAACTTTTTTCCTTCTCAACTATAATTTCCATATAGATGGTGTGAGGAGAAATTCTAACAGTCATCTGCCAATTTGAAAGCATTGAGTATGTTGAGCTGTTTATGGAAAGCCGGGTGCTTCCCTGAAACAGTTCCTCAACGCTCGTGTCCGCAGGAAGCCTTCCACACCCAGAGCCGCATGCAGTGCACGTTGGTAGCCAATAGACTTGTTTCATGGATGAATGTGCGCTTACTGAGGACTGAGCCCTGAGCAAGGTGCTGGATACTGAAGGTGCAGAGACGAAGGGAATTTGGTCCCTTCTGTGTGTGTTCAAGGAATACAAACTGGAGGCCGATGCTGTGGTAAGCCTCTACAAGGAGTTATTCCTGTGTGTTAGAACTGTGGTACTAACACGATATGTTTGAAAGTGCAATCATGGACCAATGGCGTGAGATCTTTAAATGTTAGAACCTCAGGTCTTCAGCACGGCCAGGTGGGCCTGTAGCAGTTGGTGATGTGCTCACTCAGACCCCACCCGCTTGTTCTCCTGCTTAGATTCGGATTCTTCCCTGAGTAAAGTTTCCAAGAAAACGTGGTTTACAGAGAGGAAAATGGCGGGCTTGGCTGCACAACTCCCAACCCTTTCCTGTCAGTCCATTTCTCCCTTTATTTGCATGGATTGAAGAAGCAGTGCTCGGTCCCTGGAGGGGTAGAAGGTCGTGATACCACAGAGAGGAGAAAGGAGAAAAAGAAGAATTTTTAAAACACCCTCAATGGACCACCTCCAGCTATTTTTATGTGACAAAAAGGTTCATATTCGTGTACCTTACCTTTCCCTGATACCAGCTTCCTTGGCTAACCACACCCCTACGGGAGATCAAGGTCCTACAGGGTCTCTCCCTGCTGTAGTGCGCATTCCTCTCTCACTGCCCGCCATTCTGCAGCGTGGGGCCGTGCGGGCACCTTCAGATGCAGACGGTGTGGCTGTGCAGCGGCCCAGCACAGGGGTGCCCATGCTGGCCTCTGCTCTGGGCTTCTTTCCGGGTCCATCGCAGGGTCGTCACAACGCTCTTCTGCGCACCTGGCATGTTTTCCCTGTCCCACCTCACCCTCAGCCCCAGCTGCCGCTTCCTGGGCTGGCGGCCCCTTAGCCTCCGAGTCCAGTCACGGTTTCAGCGTCACTGTCCAGGGAGCCCTTTCACAGACCTCCACACACTAAGTGAGGGACTCTGGTTTATACTCCCTCAACACTCTTTTTCTAAAAAACATTCATTATAGTTGTAAACAAATACTTGTTTAGGATCATTAAAAAGTGATTTATTTCTCCCACTTGATTACAGGAGACCAGGCCCATGTGTTTTTGTACATTGTGTTTGTGTGGCACCCAGCAAAGTGCGTGACACAGGATAGGAACTTAATAAATGGTTTTTGGATGTCTACACAAAAGAAGGGAAGGATTGACTCATTTTAAATGAGCTTAGCTATATATTTCTTAAATGCTGTTAGGTAGGCCTAAGAGCAGGATGCTACAGTGATTCATTAAGGCTGTGAAATTCTCAGTCTGTCCACCAACAATGGGCAGTTGACCTCACCAGAGCCAGAAGCCTGGTTGTGTCCGCACAGTGGAGCTCGGGCCACCAGACCAGGACGGGACTCACCAATGACATTGAGGATCACTCCCTTCAGCCACACCACAGACATGCCCCCTCTGAGACAGCACACTCTTTCTCCTGTGCTGCCACTGCCTTCCAGCCCTGACCCCTTTCTTTCCCTGTTTCCTTTCTGAAGATGAGTGACAGCCCTTCATGAGCCAGGGACTGCTAGTCTACTCCACCAGCCATCACAGGAGAGCTCCAGGGCTGCTTCAGGCTGACAAACATGATTTACCACAACAGCGCCATTTGTTTTAATCTTGGGGGAAAATGGGATATGATGAGACATAAAGAAACATTATTTCCCGAAGGTAGAGTCCATTTCTTTAACCATTTATAAGTCTCCAAAAATAAATTATGACTATTTGGGGATGGATATTACATTTCAATGACTTTTCCAGCTGTTGCTCTGTTGCATACATTCTGGAACATTCTTTCATCCACTTGAAAGCCTGAGGCTCACACACAGCAGTGGTGATAGAGCCAGTAGTTGTTTCAGTGTGCGGCCTGGATGCGGTGACAGTCACACACCAGGTGAGGGTCGGGGCACACCGGAAGAGGGTGAGGAAAGCCAGTCATGTTTCTTGGGTCTTGTTATGGATTCAATTTGGCTTTTGTGAGCCCATAAAAGGCTAGGCAGTGGGTGACTGTGGCCTCGGTGCTAACATCAACAACAGTTGGTGGTCGCTCTCACTTCTGAGGGACAGTTTGCTCATTTAACATATAGGGGACATCTTGCTGATTTCTGTAATGGTGTATCTGGGCCAGAGTGACCGGGAGAGTGCCAGCGTGCCCCCGGGGACCATGGCACACTCTCTACTTCCTCACGTGTGCCAGTCATGGGGAAAACAGAAATGAAGATTAAATTATATGTTTACCATTCATTAAACATGCCAAAGAACAGTTACTGATCGCATGAGGGTTATATCAGTAATTCAGAGTTTTCTTACATTTTCTACTGTAAATTGCAATGGAAATGGAAAGCTCCTGGATGTATGATTTGCATTAAAGTTGTCATGTCCCCGTGTTTAATCTCCTTTACCTAACGGTGCCTCTTCCCTGCTCCTCACGCCTCCACACGTTCTAGCTTCTTTCTCTTCCTTCCTGTCCATTTCCTGTCTCGGCGGAGCCTCAGAAGAGATCCCCGTCCTCCACAGATCACACGACGCAGATTCTCCAGGGCACCTTCTGAGTGAACACACGAAGGCCCAAACCTTACTTTAAAAACGGGTTAAAACAGGATTGTGACATACACAGGCAGGTACTCTAACTACACTGTATCCTATCTTCACAGAACATGAACTGTCCCTTGATTTTGAATTTGGGCCTGACCCACAGCCTTGACGTCAGGGATTATGTGCTGTGACAAAGGGAAGAAAACTCCTTTGTGAACAGACTCAGGGTTAATAAGCAGATGGAGCGAACAGCTGACCGGGGCGCTCCAGCCCGGGGCCAGGTGGCAGGCTCCTCCAAACAGCGGCAGAGCCCTGTGTCAGCAGGCACGGCGGCCAGAGCAGGGGCAGGAGTGCGGGACTGCGTGGACGCGTGCCAGGACGGCCAGAGTCTGGGGATGGAAGGCACTTCCCGGTGGAGCCCGGCCAGGCAGCGGGGCAGATGAGTCAGCCCTGAAAGCGATCCCGGTCGTGACCCGGTGGGATTGGAGAGAACAGAAGGGACAGTCAGGAACCAACAGGTGGGCCGGCCCGCAGGAGGGGTCGCAGACTCACAGCAGGTGGCAGAGCAGATGGAGGAGAAATAAGGACACGGGCAGGTGGGCAGGGCCCGGCGGGGGCGGGGCTGTGGGCACGCAGGCTGCCGCCCTTTGACCCCGTCTGGCTGCAGGTGCTGCTCCAGCTCCTGAAGGCTGCAGGAGCCAAAGAGCAACTTGTTCTTTCACGCTGTTGACCTGTTTTTAAAGGAAATGACTTGGGAAGTCTGGAACAACAGTCACTTTAAAATTAACAGGCTATGGGGCGCCTGGGTGGCTCAGTCGGTTAAGCGTCCGGCTTCGGCTCAGGTCACGATCTCACGGTCCATGGGTTCGAGACCCGCGTCGGGCTCTATGCTGACAGCTAGCTCAGAGCCTGTCTTCAGATTCTGTCCCCCTCTCTCTTCCCCTCCCCGCTCATGCTCTGTCTCTCTCTGTCTCAAAAATAAATAAAACATTAAAAAAATAAAAAAAATAAAATTAATACGTTAGGACTTCTTTCTCTTTGAGTAGCTTTCAACAGGCCAACGGGAACTGAAGAGGGCCAGTTTCTTCCAAAGAATCACAGCAGGACAGTACTGTGAAGGGTTGCGTGAGTGGACGGAGCACTTGAACAAGATGGAGACACAGACACAGGCTTCCGAGGTGAGGGCTGAGCACAGGAGGGCATGGGAAGACCTGAAGGGGACCCAGCCAGCACTAGCGCACTGTTAGCTTGGGTCGCCGACATACCGCCAGTGTAGCTCCCAATCCTGGGGCAGGCTGGCTACACGGGGAAGGAGCCACTCTGGGGAAGGGGGCACCTCCTGAAGTAAGCGGGGTGTGCTCTCAATAAGCTGTAGCTAGGGCTGGACTTTGGAGCCACACAGACTTGCGCTGTGCTCCGTTCCCACCATGCTGATGCCCTAATAGTAGGGGAAAGAGTCCGTCTGAAAACGAATCCCAGGATTATTATGGCGCTTGTGCTGTTTGTAACCTGCTGTGCTTCCTCCCTCTGTTCTTATTCTCTTTTGACCGTTGAGGCAGAAGAAGGGCTGGTATTACTAGAGGCCCTTTCCGGCGACAGAACCTCAGCTCAGAGATGGAAGTGTCCCGCGTCAGGAGGGCTGGCGCACGCCTCCTAAGTCTCTGAGGCCAGGGTTGCCACCCTTTCCTCTGCCCTGCAGTCACCTGTCCAGCTTAGTGCGGTGGCCTTAAGGGTTCCCAGCCTCTCCACGTGCCCGGCTGGAGCACGTGCAGTGGTGCTCTGGGAGGAGGCAGCCAAGGGGTGAGGGCGTTAGGAGAGCTGGTCCTGGGGGTAAGGAAGAGAAACGGGGGGTAAGCAGAAAGGGGTGAGACTGGGTGGGGTGTGGGGGAGGGGAGAACAGGTGTTCACCCACATCTGCACTCTTTTCTTCCACATACTGATTTAATCCCACAAGGACTGGTGAGGTGAGTATTATTCCTCTTCCTGATGTGGAAACAGAACGGTCAGATAGCGTGGGGCAGAGCTCAGATTCCAACTTCCGTCCTCACTGTTGAAAGGATCCTTCAGATATTCTAGGCCAGTGTGGAAGGAGGTTGGTTTTTAAAGGAAGAGGTGGACCGACGTGAATAGCAGGGTCATCAGAGAAAGCAGCAACCAACCCGAGACTTCAAGAGGAGCTCCTGACGCCGCCTCGATGAGCCGGTGTTGCCAAGTGAACTGCAGTGATCGTAGTTCAAGGTCAGCTGAAGCAGGAGTGCTAGCCTCAGTAAAGGCCCCTGGAATAGCCACCCTGATGACTCTTGGCGGGTTGACTGTATCTTAGAACATTCAAATTCAAGTTGGCATTTCAAATGGAAGCGGAGGCAATCTCCTTCAAAATATAATCTTAAAGGGGATGGTCCTCTTCAGGGGACATCTTTTTCCTGTTTCCCACACACTGAATCTATTTTGTATCTACTAGAACTTAGACTGGGGGGATGAACTGCGTGTACAAGGCAGACCACTACCCATTCTTTCCTTGTACAACACAAGAGTGTATATTCAGGAAGTATCTGAATCCATGCAGTTTTGCATGACTTTCTCCAAATAAGCATAATTAGGTTTGAGGAACGCTGAATGAAGGAGTGAGACAGAGAGAGAAAGATGACTCAGCTTTTGAACATCCATTCCTCCCCCCACCTCCCTCAGACACATGGAAACCTTCAGGTGTGCCTCGTCTCGCTGACACTCACCGAAGGTGTTAGGAAAATAGCTCCTGACCCGGTGTTGCTCCTGGCCAGTCTCCTCGCTGTGTGCTTTGTGTTCTACCGTGATCATTCGTTTTTGAAAAGCAGACTTCCAACTTCCTACTCTTTATCAGTAATCCTGTGGATGGTATTGGATGGAAGTAGTCTTCATTATGTTTTGAAGGTTTCCATCATTTTCTGTCCCTGTTCCTGCCCCAACTCCCCTTTTCCTGAAGACTCTGTCTCCTTTTCCTACCTTCTGCACCATCGAACTCTTAGATCTTTCAACAGTTCGTTTTTGTTCCCTAGGTTACACAAAGTAGGATGATGGGATTTTCAAAAGAGAACTCAAAGAGAAAGATTCTGGTACAAAGGTGGCGGGTATTTAAGGGGATACCTGAGCACCTGCTCGCACAGGAGACGACGAAAAGCCTTGGGGTTCGGCTGTAGTGCAAACGGAAACACCCAGTGCCAGTCTTGTCTGATTCCTGTGAGGCCATCTGCCCAACCCACACCAGCCACTTGGACTTGGTTAATGTTCCCCTTGCTCTACCATCACCTCCATATTCATCCTTAATTATAAGAAAAAATGTTTTAATTAGAAAAGTGTATTAAGTAATGATTCTTTTGGGGAAGTTCTGCTTTTGATTTTTTAACACATTTCCCAGAAGCTTAATTATGAGAGAATCGGCTCTTTAAGAAACAAACAACTTAGAAAACATTTTAAAACAAAATGAATTTGGTCCCAAAGGTGCAGATGATGGAGGCACCCAAAGCCCACCTGCAGCACTGATGTCCGCTAATCTCTGATGACCTCACCTGCCTGAGGTGCTTGTATAAAATGCCACAGTCTTCGGGCTTAGCGGAGAGGGGCCCAACGCGTGGAGAAGCGCTGGAAGACCAAGTTCAAACGCCTGGGTCCACTTCATTGGTCAAGGAATTTAAACCCAGCAGATCCAGATTTCCTGCTCACCCGCACTGGGGGTTCGAAGGCATGTTTCGCATACAGATGGCAGGTGCAGTCTCTAGTGGCTTCTACGGGAGCCCTGGCACGGTGATGCCTGGATGGCGGCTGCCCGGTTCTTCATTCTGCAGGGCTTCTGTCCGGGTCAATACGAAGACAAGCGGTACAGCCCCACTTTCAGAAGCAAGGGAACAACAAAGTAGAGTGTGGCTGACCCCCCCCAAAGCTTGGTGCGGCAACGCGTGGGAGTGAAGACCAAGCAATGCAGAGGAGTGAAGACCAGACTTGAGACCTGCTCACTGGCCTTATATTTGAACTTCGGATTGGAGCCAGAGGTTAGGCTTTCTCATCCTCTTCCTAAAGCTGGACACGCTTCATTTACAACATACCTGGCGACTAGACCCGACGGTAGACAGCACAGAGCTGCACCTCTTCCCACAGGTTGGACACGGGGGTGACATCCAGAGAAAGAACAGATGTCCTGAGAGTGGGCATTTTGTCATCACAGATCACAGAGAGACTGGCTGGAGACTGACCTCCTATAGGCTCTTCAGCAATTGTGACAGTGATTTCCCAGGTCAGTCTTGATTTCAGCAATGTTAACAATCAGTGGGTCTGGAAGAGCCAGAATTTGATAATAATTGAAAAGAAGTGAAAACAGCTTTTGATGCTTCCTCGATTTCTTTTCATCGGCTGCCCACATTTACTCTTTAAACAACCTTATATAGCTCGTGCTGTTCAATAATCTTACCCTGAAATGTTAAATACATTTATTTCCTATAGGAATGCATTTGGAAGATGTTGTGATAAGGGAACATAATCTTCGTGGAGGATTCTTGAGATAAGAAAAGGAAGGCTATTCAGACATCTCTGAATGACAAGTGACAACACCATGTTGCCTGAGGGTTATGGCCACCTCTGTCACCCTGGGGCGGAGCAGCCCTGGACAGTCAGGCTGCGGCTGCGGCCCACCACCCGCCCCTGAGGGATCCAGCCGGGGAAGCCAGCCTCCACTTGCTGGATGTGCACAGACCCCCTCACCTCGAATGGGAAGGGCTGCTCGGCCTGAGTGCGGCTCACTGATCCAGGGGCACCGGCCTGGGGGTGGTGAGCCGTCCTGAGAGGCGCTTACCTGGGCAGACTCCCAGCAATCAGCACACTGCCTGTCTGAGCCTGCTGGCTGAGGAAGGGGCTGCTGGCTCAGGTGTGGATACAAGCAAAAATGTGAATAGCAGCTAGCTTTGAGGGAGGCTTCAGAGTTTAAGGTGATCTCAAGTCCGTCTGACCCTCATGGACCCTCGAGGTCAAGAGGAAAGCAGTGCTGTAGGACTTAGCATAGGCGGGCAGGAACATGCATTTATTGCAAGTCGGTGAGGGAGTACGTAAGGGAAAGTGAGAAGATGGAAACGATGGGTCAAACGGAGGACACAGAAACCTGAAGAGGAACCCTGGTTCGTGTCCTCGGAGAGGCAGGGGCGGTGGCAGGGGCGGGCTGGGAGGGCAGCCCTCGGGAAAACCCGCTCCCGGAGAACGTCGTCGGTCCTGCTGACTTTTCCTTCCAGGATTGGGCTTTAAAATACATATTTGCATAATATATTTCTATTCCTATCTCCCTAAAGCTAGGCAGCGTTGAAGAATGTTTTGGGCTTACACAATCTATTGCATGGAATTTAAAAAATGCAACTGTATTGGTAACTTTATTAATAGTTTGCTGTTTTCATTTACTTGTAACAAGAATGTGAATTTCACTGGATTTCAAGAGTAAAAATAAGGATAGTCTGAACAAGAAATGTATCTCAAAGGAAGCTTTATTTTTTTGTTGTTCTGATATTCTATAATTTCACTCTCTTACTAAGACTTCTTTTTATCGTTCTTATCTGGAAATGTAAATCTAGAAATATTACATTTGAAAAATATGATTAGAAGAGTTGAGATTGTATTTTTTTTTTAAGTTGTAATAACCATGGGGAGCCTGGTTGGTTCAGTTGGTTAAGGGTCCTACCCTTGGTTCTGGCTTGCGTCGTGATCTCATGATTTTAAGAATCTGAGCCCCATGTTGGGCTCTGCACCAGCAGCACAGAGCCTGCGTGTGATTCTCCCCCCTTCCCCCGTCTCTCTGCTCTTCCCTAACTCATGCTGTCTCTGTCTCTCTCTCAAATAAATAAATTTAAAAAAACTTTTAAAATTATAATAAAAACCATTATTTATGAATATTGAATAAACAGCTTGCTTCTGTGGTGGGATAAACATTTCTATACTTCAATTTGTTAAATATTGTGGTTTACTAAAAATTACCTAACATGATTTAACAGGATTACTAAATTTTAAAGGAGAAAAAATATAGCTAGAGAGAAAGTGTTTAAAGTTTAATGCTAATTTGAAAGTAATTTTATCATTTTTTGTCTAGTTTATTGTCAAGTTGGTTCCCATGTAACCCCCAGTGCTCTTCCCCACAAGCCTCCTCCATGACCTTTTGTCATTTTTTTTATAATTTCAAAGGCGATTTTGGATCTTGCTTTGCCTCAATGGCAATATTGTAAATAATGACTATTTTTGAATTTTTAACAAAAGAAACAATAACATCCATTGTTTAGTAAATTACAAGTATTTTACATATATTATAGATTTTAATAAATTATATTATTTAATATAAATCACTTAATATAAAAAACATGTATGTGAAAGGGAAGTATATCACTTATTATATAAAACATATACGTGAAGTAGGAATTTTTTTCTGTTTTACACATGAGAAAGCTGGGACTCATTTAAAAATTTAAGAAGAGAAAGCTAGGTGAATCATGAGGCTAGGGGGACCGAACTGGGATTCCAGTTTTTTTTTTCTTTGAAGTCTGTTCCTTTAACCATTATGCTGAAGTAAAAGTATGGTGATTAGAACTTGCGAGGTGTTGAAAGAGAAGTTCCAAGGACTTTCAGGGCAGATATGCGGTATTACCGAAGCCCAGTGAGCAGGCCGATGTAATAAGTTCTTAGAATATAGCAGGTTGGCAGAGATAGGGGAGGAGCTGCACAGCCAGGGAGAGACTGAGGTGTGGGTGCATATTTCCTTAGGATATTTGAGGAAAAACACAGATGGAGAGGACAAGTCACATTTCTGATCCTGAGTAACATTCTGTTGTCAAAGAATGGTGAGAGGAAGTACTTGTAAGGAATCCACATCCATTGTAAGCAAGTTATTTTAGCTTGCTATCTGGGTATTTGCAATGACAATGTTACCAGAGTGATAACATGAACCTAGGGTCACAGGATCACTGCCAATGCCAAGGAGCTAAGGAACACGGAGTGAGAAGAATGAGTAACGGTGTTTTATTGGTAGAAAACTAGGTGGGTTTTTTTTTTTGGTAATTGGAAATATTGGGAATTGGATCTCAGATTAGTAATTTGAATCTTTTGGAAAAAAATACTATTTTGATTCCTCATCCGAAAATAAAAACAGAATCGTGTTTCCATCTTCCTCTTGAAGGTGTGAGCCAAATAAAGGGGGCAAAATGGTGGCTATTTTGGTAAGAAAGCACTAAAGAGGGACTTCTTACAAAAGATCCATTTCTGAGTGGAATCCGGATTTCCCTGCTGCACGTGACTGCCGTCTGTCTGCCTCGCTGGCAGTGCATACCCAGTGATGTTGGTACTGTTGGCCCTGGGTTTGCAGCATGGAGGTTTTGAGTTTTGATTCTCACCTTTCAAGCGTCAGACATCTCTTTGTCTTGTCTTGTAATTACCTTTATGTTTAAGACAATACTGGTATGTACGTCTTTAAAGGATCTCTATGGTGTACCCAAAACCATAGACCAAATGATGTAGGAGGGCTCAAATAATTTTCCAAGTCATTGTTTTTTATCCTTAACTCAATGGCTTGTTAATAACTTGTCAAATGTGGTTTTATTTCTAGAATTTAAATGTAGTTAACGCACCTAATATCTCTTAACTACTGTTTCTACCATACCTTCATCTTCTTGTCTTTTGTTTCCAGCAGTATCTAGGAATAGCAAAGCATAATTTGAAGGAAAAGTGGTGCTTTCCTTTTCTTAAATTTTAACTTTTTATTTTTGAGAGGGAGAGAGAGGGAGAGGGAGGTGAGGGGGAGAGAGAGAGAGAGAGAGAGAGAGAGAGAGAGGGAGAGAGAGAGAATGTGAGTGGGCAAAAGGCAGAGAGAGAAGGAGACACAGAATCTGAAGCAGGCTCCAGGCTCTGAGTTGTCAGCACAGAGTCTGATGCGGGGCCTGAACCCACAAACCATGAGATCATGACCTGAGCTGAAGTCAGACATTTAACCAACTGAGTAACCCTGGTACCCCAAAAGTGATGCTTCCTAAATGCATTCAGGGGCTGAGGAATTGGAAAAAAATTAGAACACGGACAAGCTCTAGGAATAACAGGAGTGTCAATCTTTACACCACTTGAGAGTTCTTCTTTAAAGTAGTCTCTATGCCCAACATGGGGCTGGAGCTAATGACCCTGAGGCCAGGAGTCTGTGCTCCACCGACTGAACCAGCCAGGCGCCCTGCACTTGACAGTATGTGACACTCGCTCCATCAGGCTTTGAGATCTTGGGCCATTTAGAACGATGAATAAAAGTAGATACAGAATTTTGGTGATATGCTAAAGGACACGCAGTTATCCAATGGCTGAAAGGGGCTAACAGCAAAGTTGGGGGATTCAAGCCCAGGCTCTCAGTAGAGAGTAGACAAGAAGTCTCCTGGCGTCTGAAGCGGTGGCAGGAGAGTAAGCTGGGGGTGGGGAAGGAGGCCAGAGGTGAGGGAGTCAAGGGGACAGACTCTGATGTGTGCACAGAAACGGGTTCTGATGCTAACTCCTAATGGAAGCATGCCTCTCATGTTTTCAATGGACATTGCCTACTTTATTAGCAATGTCCAGCAGATTCAGGATTCTGTCCACATTTTCTGGACAGATTGGTGGTATACTTTTCTATACTTTTAAAGGAATGGGATCAGATTACTTTCTGTGCCACAGAATTGCTGTAGGAATTCCCCAGTACTCACAGAGTGCCTAAGACATCATTTATCTTTTCATCTTTGAATTGGCATTCCTACCTTAGAGATAAATATATTGAGGGGGAAGAAGAAGGAAAATCCAACTCACTGACCTTTATACAAGGTGTTTGAAAGGAACTCAACCTATGTAACAACCATGAGGGGATTTTTGTTTCCTTTACGGTCTCTTCAATTTTCTTTAATAAAATCACATAAGTAGATACAAATCATGCAATGCATAGTCTCTCCCATTATCAACACTCCCCACTAGGTAATACATTTGTTACAACTGATGAGTCTACATTGACACATTATAATTGCTCAAAGTTCATAGTTTTCATTGTCATTGTCTTGGCATTGCATATCCTATAGATTTGGGCAGATGTATAAACATGTATCTATGATTCCAGCATCATATTGAGTAGACTTATGCCTAAACCTCTTCTCACATCCTCTGTGCTTTGTCTGGTCATTCCTCCCTGCAGCTCCCCCCGCCCCTCACCCTCCCTCCTGGCATTCACTGTTTTTGTTTGTTTGGTTTTCCTTTCTCCATAGACTTTCTTTTCCAGATGTCATATAGCTGGAATGTATATGTCATATATACATACGTATAGTATGTGGCCTTTCCAGATTGGCTTCTTTCACTTAGCAATATGATGTAAGATTCCTCTGTGTCTTGTCATGGCTTCATAGCTCATTTATTTTAGCAGCAAATAATATTCCATTGTCTGACTGTTCCACAGGATCATTCTCCTACTGAAGGACATCTTGGTGCTTCCAAGTTTTGGCAATTATGAACAAAGATTCTATGAATATCTTGTAGGTGTTTGTGCGGACCTGCACTTTCAGCTCCTCTGACTGTCTACCATATCATATGGTAAGAGGAGGTTTAGGTTTTTAAGAAACTACCAAACTGTCTTCCAAAGTGGTTGTGTCATTTTGCATTTCCATCAGCAACGAAAGTGAGTACCTCTTGCTTCCCATCTTTACCAGCATTAATTGTTGTCAGTGTTTTGGATTTTGACCATTCTAGTAGGTTTATAGTGATATCTCATTATTGGTTTTAATTTGCAGTTCTCTAATGACATATGATGTTGAACACCATTTCATGTGCTCATTTGCCACAAGCGTACCTTGTTTGGTGAGCTGTTAGAATCTGTGACTCAGGTTTAATCGAGTTGTTTGTTTTGTAAGGGTTCTTTGTATATTTGGATAACAGTCTTGTATCAGATATGCCTTTTGCAAATATTTTCTCGCATTCTGTGGCTTATATTCTCATTATTTTGACATTGTATCTTTCCAACTAGAAGTTCTTAATTTTCATAAAATCCAGATAATCTATTATTTCTTTCATGGATCAGATCTTTCATGTTTTATCTAAACACTTATTGCCAAACCCAAGGTCATCTAGGTTTTCTCATATATTACCGTTAAGGAGGTATAAGTTTAGTGTTTTGCATTTAGGTGTGTGATTCAAGTTAGTTTTTGTAAATCATGCACGTACATGTCTAGATCCATTTTGTGTTGGGTGGATGTTCAGTTGCTTTAGTATCATTTTTGAAAAGGCCATTTTTGCTCCTTTGTCAAGGATGAGTTGCCTATATCCATGTGTGTCTATTTCTGGACCTTCTGTTCTGTTCCATGATCTATTTACTTTTTTTCTTGGTTTCCTAAAAGCATATTATTTTGATTACTGTTGATTTCTAGTAAGTCTTAAAGTTGGATAATGCCAGTCGTCCAACTTTGTTCTTCTTCTTCAACTTTGTGTTGGTTATTTTAGGTCATTGCCTCTCCATTTAAATGTCAGAATCAGTTTGTCAATATCCACAAAATAATTTGCTGGAATTTTTATTGGAAGTACATTGAATCTATGGATCATCTTGAGAATATTGTCTTTCTGTCTATAAACATGGGATATCTCACCATTTACTTAGTTCTTCTCTGACTTATTTTGTCAGTTTTGCAGTCTTCCTCAAGTAGAGCTTGTACACATTTTGTTAGAATTATACGTAAGTATTTAATATTTTTAGAACCTAATGTAAATGGTATTGTTTCTTAAATTTCAAATTCCACTTGTTCACTGCTAGTATATAAGGAAGTGTTTGGTCTTTTTATATGCCAACTTTACTATAACCAATAATTAGTTTCTTGACAACTTTTGTTTTGTTTTATTTTTATTACTTCAGATTTTCTACAGATGATCATGTCATCTGTGTCAACAAGAATAGCTTTATTTCTTCCTTCCCAATCGGTATTTTATTCCCCCAACCCTGTCCCTTAGATGGAACAGGAGAGCTCAAGGTCAATTAGTCTCTGATGATACCCCGGCAGGTTAGGCTCTGGTTAACGGGTTTTTCCCAAAGTCGAGCCTTGTTAAGAACACAGTGCTCTGGAGTATGTCAAAATGTTTCCTTTCCCCCTCCTGCCGCTGGATGCATAAGGAGATTTTTCTGTGGTCTTTACTGTGGGAACCTTGCCTGAGCTCTTGGAGGTAAATCCCACAATTTCGTGCTCTCCCCACCCCACGCATGAGTGGAGCCCCTTGGATTCTTCAGCTCTCAGACTCGCCCCCACTGAGCCTCTGTTACAACTCAGGTTTTCCTACCCAGGCACCGTTTTCCTCAGTGACTTCTGCTGCAAAGACTGTTCTGGTAAGCTGCGACTTCCTATATCTGCCTGTCTGTCCAATCTCAGGGACAGTGGTCTGACCTGTTCCTGCCTCCTTATAGATCCAAGAAGAGTTATGTTTTTCGTCTGTTTCGCGTCTTACTTGTTATTGTTAGAACAGAGTGGTGACTTCCAAGCTCCTTACGTGGGGAATCAAAAACAGAAGTTCCGTGAAAGGCTTTTACACTAATTCCTGTAGGTAATTTCTTGTACTATATTTAGGTGATATTCCCCTTTCCAAGAACTTATAGATGTATGTTGAATGTAACACTGGCACTTTTACCACAGAGTTATAATAACAAGTTTAGTTAACAAAATACTAAACACACATTCATTCATTCATCAGATAAGGCTTCCAAGTGCCAGGCACCATTCTAGACTCTGAAATAATAGTGAACAAGACAAACAAAACTGTCTTCCATTCTAGAGCTGCCAACAAAAAAGAAAACATGTAATATATTAGGTAGTGATTCCTGCTATGAAGAAAAATGGAACTCATGAGGTGAAAGAGATATCAGAGGCAGGGGC
This sequence comes from Mungos mungo, assembly GCA_004023785.1. Taxonomy (NCBI): domain Eukaryota; kingdom Metazoa; phylum Chordata; class Mammalia; order Carnivora; family Herpestidae; genus Mungos; species Mungos mungo. The sequence goes on along the minus strand of PISW01004227.1, from coordinate 103,387 downwards.
TTCTATTTTAGGCTGGCTGGAAGGCTGGGAAGGGGACCCTGAAGTACAGACTTGTAGGAGGTGAGAGGGAGCCATGCAGATATCAGGTGCTGACTGAGCGCCTAGAACAGCGTGAGTTTATGAGTGTGTGGGTGTCTCTGGGTGCGGTTAGCGGGAGATGAGGTCAGAAAAGGATCCAAAGTTCACATCATGGAAGGCCTCGCATTACTCTGCATAAAATAAGGTACAATTGGAGAATTCTATACAGAGAAATGAAATTATGTAACACTACATATTTCAGTATTTTTGAAATTTTTATTTTGGATTAATTTGAGATCTATAGTGGGTGGAGTTTCCATAAACCCTTCATCCAGCTCTCCCTAATGATAGCACATTACTTAAGCATGGCACATCTTTCAAAACTAAGAAATTAACGTTGGTACAGTATGATTAACTAAACAATTTCACTAGTTATTCCAATAATGTCCTTTTTCTGTTCTGGCATCAGTCTGGGTTACTGCACTCTGTAACTGTGTTTTTAACAGGATCCCTAGGGCTGCTCTGTTGAGGATAAACTGAAGGAGGCAAGTGTGGACTGAAGGAGATTATTTATGGGACTCCAGAACTAGTATCAATAAAGTCAAAGCTGGCTTGCACCGAAGTAGGAGCAGTGGAGGTGGGAATAAATAGAAGGTTCAGGGCACGTGTCAAGGACGTAAAGTGTAGAGGGAGTCAGGGATGGCCCCGTAGGTTTGGCCTGCACGCCTGGTCGAGGGGAGCTGCCCGTTTCTGAGAAAGGAAGCCTGAGAAGAGCAGGTTTACAAGGCCCGTCAGGAACCCAGTTTGGGACAGGTTAGGAGTGAGCTGCCTGCTGACCATGTGGTCTGCTGTGGGTTGCATACAGGTACGGAACCTGGGGTGAATGCCGTCTTTACGTCGCCGTTCAGTTTATACAGACTGGCATGTGATGTCTTTTCCTTGGATTTGCACATTATGTCTTTTAAGATGACTTTACCAGAAAGCGACAAGATAACTTTACTCAAAACTGGTTTGATGATAAGAAATGCTTTCCCCTCCCAGGGCCGGAGCTCCAGGACTGAACGCCATCCTCCAGCAGGGGATCTGTATGTTTTGCATGCTCAGCTTCCTCAGCATCTACTACAAGAGGGACAAAGTCGGTCATCTTGTTTGGAGTGGCAGAGGAGGGACCGGTGGTTTGGAGTCTAGCCTTCACTTTGGAATGGGGATGGCAAGGAAGTGATCAGTCCTCTGCCTCTGTGGTGAGCCCAGTTTGAGTCAGCTGTCCATGGGGCACTGATTTCTGAGAAATACCCTGTGCTTTTTGGTTTTTCCACGGGTTCTCAGTCAGGATGATTTTTGCCTTCCTCTCTCTGGGCACACTTGGCAATGTCTGGAGAGATTTTGAATCGTTCCAGCTGGGGGAGGGGGATGGGTACGGCTTCAACTAGTTTATAGGGTCTAAGAGTGCTATTAGGCATCCTGCAATGCACTGGACAGCACCCCTGAGGACGTGTCACCCTGTCCAAACCTTAACAGTGCTGACGCTGAGATCATCAGAAGTGATGAGGGCACCTCCTTCTGAGCCTCTTGGAGGAAGGAGGATGCCTGACAAACTATACATTCTGTTCAGGAGGAGGGAGCACGCAAACCTCGAGGTTCACCTCACTTTTCTGTTCAGGTTTTCCTGCTGCTACTAAACATCGAGATCAGTTCTCTCCAGACCTCCCGGGATGATCTTTGCTGGGCCTCCTGCTTTTTCCTACCCTGTGCCATTTATAAGGCAGCGGGAAGACGCTCTCGGAATTATCTGAATGAAGCTTCTCTTTGAAGCTTCGTGGTTTGTTTGTTTGTTTGTTTGTTTGTTTTAATTCCTGCTCTAGGGAATGTAAGAGAAAGAGTATGACCTATAGCACTTAGGGCATCTATGGAAGCCCCCGCTTGTTTCTTTCCTTCCCAATCCATTGGACCCAATAATAATTCTTGAGTGTTACTTTTGATTCAACTCTAGGTATGGATTCTCCCCAATCAGGAAGTTAGCCTTGTTTATCTTAGTGGCCTAGTGCCGCAGAGAGGATCTGACAAAAGTTGGGACTTAACTTGTTGAACTGATCTTTTCACTTCGTCAGACCATTTAGCATATGTAGCTAGCAAGACTTTTCTTTACATTTCACCCGCAGCGTTTCGTTTTTGGAGTAATTCTGAAATCCAAACCTTGCACCTTGATGGACACGTAACAGGGACTTGTGACTGACCGTTGCCAACTCTGATGGGAGCATATATCTGGCCCCTTTGGCCCCTCACATTATTCTGCAAATATTATAACATATTCAGGCCTATTAGCACTTGTTTGCTTATGTTTGCTTTTATTTTTCCTTTCTCTTTCTTAACTTTATTTTCTGCTTTGCTTCAGGCATAGCAGTCCTACACATCAAAAAAAGAAAAAAAGAAAAAGGAAGGAAACTATTTAGTAAATTTTTACCCTACTCTCTCCTGAAGCAATTTTGACCTGTGTGCTGTCATCTCACGTTCAGCTGAAGTCATTTTCTATCTGTGTTATTTTCCTGTTAAGTTTAAAAAAGGAACTCAATGTTCCATGCCCTTCTGGGCTCTAGACATTCCACTTCCTCTATCCATGTCCAAATATATCGGACAATTCCTCTTAAGATTAAAAAAAAAAAAAAGTGATGGACACAGCTTGATTTTGGAGAATCTGGGTTAAATGAAGAATACAAAGAAAAAATACTCAGCTTAGGCATTTAAATTTTTGTCAAGATTTTATAGTTCTTTTCTCTTTCATTTCTGAAGTATTCTTACAATACTGCTCACTATCATATAATCATAATACTCTTTCTCCTAGAAACAAGATTATATATTCAGTTCAGTCAAAATTTGCAAATCAGTTGTAAATGTAGATACAGTCCAAATTGTAATAGATCCCCCAAAAAAACTTGAATACAAAGATTAATGTCTCAAAGACAGACAAGAATGGGAAAGGACATAGTGTGCAAAAAGAAAAGACTTTTGGAGATTTTATGCAGAGAGCTTTGTTTTATTAGCAGATGCTGAATTTTCAAGACATGGAGAACTGTTTTTTCAGAGATTTATGGATCTCTCTCTCTCCCTCTCTTTGTTTTTCGCCCCCTTCTCCCTCTTTTTCTATTCTTTGCTTTAATAAAAAATAATTTTAAAGGACTCAAAATAATATTTTCTTGAAATATTTTTATTTGCTAGTATGGATTTGAAAAAAAATGTGCTAACTAAACCAAAATTGGACAGCATCTTGTAACAGGTGGCAGAGTCCGTAAAAGGGGAATGCACAAGGCAATTTGATAGTGAACAGCAGTGTGGTACCCCTTAGGGAAAGAAACAAGGAGGAATTGTTTAAAATCCAAAGAAAGAAAATAAACTTGCATATCTCAGGGAAATCAAGACAATATTTTCATTAGCTTTTTTATACAGAAATGTTCACCTTTCACTGGATTTCATTTCCATTGCTTTATTTTTGTTCAAAGTTGAAAAACCCTAATGTTTCTAAGTGTAGAGAAATGGGCCAGAGCTCTAACTTTGTGTCTGGAGACACTGAAATTTCATTTTTCTTTCATTTCATTGTTAAGAAGAACTGACACATTATTAGGATTCAGTAGGTTCCCATGAGCTTGATGGAGCCTGAGAGCCATGATGGACATTCAAACTATGATTACTGGATCATGACAATTCTTTTTATTTTTATTTTTTTAATATTTATTTCTTTTTGAGAGAGAGAAAAATATATAAGGGGGAGAGAGAAAATCTCAAGCAGGCTCTACGCTGTCAACGCAGAGCCTGATGTGGGACTTGATCCCATGAACGATGAGATCATGACCTGAGAAGCCAAAATCAAGAGTATGAAATTTAACAGCTGAGTCATCCATGGAAATTTTTTAAAAGAAGATTTTACTTAATAGCTATAGTTACGATGGAAACTGTAATAACACAGGAATATTTTTAAAGAGAGATTCAATTAAATGTATGCTAAGTTAATTGTATAAAATTTAAGATTCTGAGTGTGGATTTTTTTTTTTTTTTTTAGAGAGAGACAAAGTCTGAGTTGGAGAGGAGCAGAGAAATGGGTGACTCAGCATCCAAAGCAGGCTCCAGGCTCTGAGCTGTGAGCACAGAGCCCAACACAGGGCTTGAACTCATGAATCACTCATGACCTGAGCCAAAGTCAGAAGCTCAACCGCCTCAGCCACCCAGGCTCCCTGAGTGTGGACTTTTATATAAAATTCCAGTGCTAGAAATTTTGAGGTAATAGTAGACAGATACAAAGAAAAAAATGGTAAAATTTCTCACATTGAAGGAAGTTGGGTTCTTACCAAAGGAAAAAGAGCAGGTAGTGATCAAATAACAGGGAAGAGAAAAAACTATTGAGTGTAGTTAATATGGGATGTAGGCAGGCTCAGGACAGAAGATGGGACCACAGGTCAAGTGCTTTTTCTTAATGATGATGATACCAAGTTATAATAAATGCATACATTGTGGGAAATGTATTAATAGAGATCAGTACAATAAATAAATTGAGGAGGAAAGATTGAGCAGAAAATTTAACAATCAGGCTCGAATTGAAGAATTATTTCCCCTAGATTATGGTTCTGTTCTGTGCAAACATTGTATAGACGTTTGCATTTTTTAATTGATAAAATATGCTGAATGAGATACTTTCAAACTTTTGTAAACCAGTCACATTATAATGATAAAGTTTGCAGGAGTTTTAAAATTATTTTGTGAACTATGATGAGTAATAAGAAAGAGAAATGGTGGCTGAAAAGTAACATCATCATTTACCGTGATTTTCTTGTTGTTTGGCTTGAAATATTTCCTTAATATTATCTATAAGATGTTAGTAAATATCTATGTCCAATCTTGTTTGGATTTATTTGTGCATTATTTTGTAGTTTTCATGATAGTCTGTGTATATATAAAAGTCATGCTAAAAAAAGCAAGCACATGAATCATGGGAATTAGCAATCTCCATGGCCTCTACTCCCCAACCTATTTTTATTTACTATAAGATTAAAGGTGGGAAGCAGCCAAACAGTAGGCAGGGTTTTAAACAAGTGAGTCAAAACTTCCCAAAGGAAGCTTCCACTTGAGTTTCTTCCTTTGGTGAGGCCATGTTGCCTTTCTCCTTACCAGAGGTCTTCAGAACCTCTGAGTCTTTACAACATCATGTTGTCCACATTGGGACCTTTGACAATGTTCCTTCCAAGAGCCAGAGAACTCTTGACTCTGGGTGTTTCTCTGAAAAACAATACGTAGTTCCCCTTCTAAAAAGGCCCTTAATAACTTGGGGAAAAAAACCTAAATAAAGACCCCTTTACTTCTTGATCAGGCTAGACATTGTTAGGGAGCCTTTGCCAAGTCTGATCCAAAAACAACAACAACAACAACAACAACAAAAAAAAAACAAAACAAAAAGGCAGATCATTGAGATTGGTCCCTTGCAGGGAGGCATTTAATCCCTGTTATCCAGGATCATCCAGCAAAAGGCAACTTCTTCCTCTAGAATTTGGCATACCTCCCTATCTTTGGCTCCTCCCGCTCTGGAACAAACCCTTGGATGATTTTTCACAAGCTGTCTATAACTCCCATTTCATTACTTACAGTAACTAATCTGTTTTTACTGTAATTGAAATTTTTAGAGATAATAATAATAGATTCCAATCCAGTTTTGAGAAATACTACAGAGAGATCCTTTGCACACTTTACTCATTTTCTTTCAAAGGTAACATTTCAGAAAAGTATAGTATTTTATTACAACTAGAATATTGACATTAATATCACCTCTTAATCTTACTCAGATTTCCTTAGCTTTATTGGTATTCATTGCGTATGTGAGAATTAGTCCTATAAAGGCTCATCATGTGTGTAGTTTCTTGTAACGACCACCACAGGCAAACTAGAGTTCTGACATGTTCCTTTCTGTTACTCCTGTACGATCCAGTAGGAAAACCCATCTCCTTCCTGCATCCCTCTCCCATCTCTGGACCCAGACCCTGGCCACCAGCTAGGTGTCCTCCGGTTCTGAAATTTTTAAATATTATAGACTATATTAGTGGCTTGTTTAACCATTCACCTGTTGGAGGGCAGATGGGCCATTTCCAGTTTTTGACTACTAAAAATAAAGCTGTTTATGAACATTATGAACAATGTTCACAAATGTAAGTTTTCATTTCTCTGGGATAAATGCCAAAGAGTACCATTGCTGGGCTGTATGACAGTTGAATGCTTGATTTTATAAGAAACTGTCAAACTTCTCCAGAGTTGGGTGTTCCATTTCACATCCCACTTTCTAAGAGTGATCCAGCTTCTTTGCATTCTCATCAAGATTTGGTGTTGTCACTTAAGAAAATAAAAATTAGCATTTCTGATAGAAGATGCCTCATTATGATTTCAATTTGTGTTTCCTTGAGGGGTAATTATATATAAATACACACACACCATATGTGTATCTTCTTCAGCAAAATGAAGTAAAAGTTTGTTCAGATCTGTTACCTATTGTTTCATTGGATTGTTTGTATTTACCATTGACTTCTGAGATATCTTTATATATTCTAGATACCAGTCTTTTGTTGGATATGTGTAAATATTTTCTTATCTTTATCTTACTACTTTATTCTCTTCACATAGGCTCTCATAAAACAAAAACTTTTAATCTGGATGTGATCCAATTTATATATTTTTTCCTTAGTGGATGAACCTTTTGTGTCAATCTAATCCCTTATTGTCTAGCCTAGATCTCAAAGATCTTCTCCTTTTGTAATGTACATTTTGCACTTAACCCCTTTCGAGTTATAAACTTTAGATCAAGGTGCTTTTCTTTTCTTTTTTTTTTTTTTTTTGCATGTGGATATTCAATTGCTCCAGCCCCATTTTTTGGAAGAGGTGTCTTTCTGCCATTTAATTGTTTTTGTACCTTTGTCAAAAATAAATTCAGAATACTGGTATGGGTCTACTTTTTTATTTTCCCTTCAGTTCCATTGGTCTACAGCTCTACCCTCTGACAATATCACCATGTCTTGATTATTGTGGCTATATAGTAAGCCTCAACACTGGGTAAAGTGATTCCTCTCTTCATTCTTCAGTGTCAAGATGGTTTTACCTATTCTGTAGCCTGTGTCCTCTGTATAAAGTTTGGAATAGGCTTGTTTATGGCTACAAAAATCCTTGCAGGGGTTTTTATAGGAATCACATGGAATTATATTAGACCCATGCACAGATATATGTATGTTTGTGTGTTTATATTCATGTAACATTTATATGATAAATTAACATAAAATAATATAAATATTAAATATTATTCTGCATATTAATATATGTATACATATACACACATATAACTTTAGGGATAATTGATATCTTTACGATGTTGAGTCTTTCAATTGCATAACCTACTTGTGTTACTGAATGAGAAGAGTTTCTTCTAAATAGCATATAATTGGGACTTGTGTTTTTATCCACTCTGATAATACTTGCTTTTTAATTGGCACAGTAGATTATTTACATTTGAGGCGTTTATTGATATGGTAGCACATAAATGTGTCACTAATTTTTGTCTTCTCTTTGTGTTGGGTCATCTTCATCTGCTTAGTTTTCTTTGTTTCCTATGAATAATTTAATTTTTTTTATTTCTGGGGGTATCCTAGATTGATTTGTTTATAGTGTTTTGGATTGTATCTCTTTGTATAAATTTAATCTTCATTGCTCCAGTTTTTACTATACATATATGTGAATTATAACAGTTTACTGGTATCAACATTTTACTGCTTCGGGTGTGGTAAACGCACTTCCATTTCAGTGTCTTTATCATCCTCACTTTTAAATATCATTGTGTTGAATATCAGATGTGCCATAAATTTTGTTTTAATCATCAACTATGATGTTCCAAGATTGTTTCAATAATAATTTCCTTTAGGATTAAAGGACTTCCTTTAACAATTCCTTAAGGATAGGTCTAGTAGCAACATATTCGTTTGCTTTTCTTTATCTGAGAATGTTTTTATTTCCTACTCATGCCTGAAGAATAGTTTTTGTCATCTATAAAGCTAGCAGTCAACAGTTCTTTTCTTTGAGCACTTTCAAAATATTGTGCCACTTTCTTCTGACCTCCATTATTTCAAAAGAGAAATTCACTTTCATTCTGATTGGTGTTCCTCTATAGGTAACATTAATTTTCCTCTACCTGTTTTGCTTTTAGCTTTTAAAAAGGTAATTATGATGTGTTTGGGTGTGTATTTTTTGGGGGGGGTTTAAACTGTTGAGGGGTTGTTCAGCTTCTTGAACATGTAGGTTCATGTCTTTCATTATTTGAGAAGTTTTCAACAGTTTAAAAAAATTTTTAATGTCTTTTATTTATTTTTGAGAGACAGAGAGAGACAGTGCGAGCAGGGGAGGGTCAGAGAGAGAGGGAGACACAGAGTCTGAAGCAGGCTCCAGGCTCTGAGCTGTCAGCACAGAGTCCGACGTGGGGCTCGAACCCACCAACCATGAGATCATGACCTGAGCTGAAGCCGGCGCTTAACCGACTGAGCCAACCAGGTGCCCCTTAGCAGTTTAAAAAAAAAATTGTTTTCCTATTCAGATTGGGGGTATTTTTTTTTCTAGTTCCTCAAGTTGACTGATTCCATATTCCATCATTTTTACTCTGCGATTGAGCCCATTTAGCATGGTTAAATTTCTTTTATTGTATTTTTCACTTTACAATTTCCACTTGATTCTTTTTATAGTTTTTATTTCTTTATTGGGATTTTTCTACATTTTCATTTGTTTCCAGGGGACAAGTAGGTGGTTATTGAAGTGTTTTCATGATTGCTTCTTTAAAATTCTTGTAAGAGAATTTCAGCATCATATTAATAAATACTAAAGCACTGTTAGCTTTAGTTTATTGTCTTTTTTCATTCAAATTGTTATTTCCCTAGTTCTTAGTATTACAGATGAATTTCAGTTGTATCCTGAATACTCTGTCTGTGATGTCAGTCGTCTCTGAGCCCTATTTAGATCTTGTATGTTAGAATGCAGTCATGCTTTTTAGGTTTTAGCTTATGAATCTTGTAATATTTTGTGGACTATGATTGCAATGGTAGCTTAATTTTCCATGTTTGCAGTGTTATTTTGGTCTGTTTGGTTCTTCTGATTCCCTGAGTTTCCCACTGGTCCCTGCTGGTGTGGTCTGAGGAGTGGAGGGGGCTTCCCCAGGCCAGGTGGTAGGTATTTCTCCTACCACACACAAAGGGGTGTGGTGGCATCCCTGCACTTTGCCCTGGGTTTCCCAGGTATATCTAGGCAGAGAATGAGAGCCTTAAGCCCTTGTGACTGTTCTGCACCAGCCCTTCCTGTGACCAGTCCCGTCCCTGACTAGAGATGTCTCAGCAGAAAAGGTGGCAGCTCAGGCCCAGGGAGTAAGAGAGTCTCCTGGCGGCTGGTTTCTGGTAGGGCTCCATGGAGACCACCTGGTGGCTCCCCCGTAGGTTGTTGGAAGGCCCCTGTTCTATCCAGAGATGAGCCCATCTGGGTGAAGGTCATGAAGTGCCATGCCTGGTGGCCTTCCTCTGCTGGGTGGGGACTAAGGCCAGTTACTGTGCTGCTGATCCCGGGTCTCAAGCCCAACCACTTTGCTCTCAGCTCCTTCCAGAGTCCTCCTGGGGTTACCTGATGTACCTTCTTTGGGGTGTGCTATTGTGCTTAGTTGAAAAACAGGTACAGCGAGAATGACTCTACCTATTTTTTGGGACCCGAAGTCCACAGAGCTGCTTTAATCCCTCAGTTTTTACATCCAGGAAATAACCTCGTGAAAATTCTGCATCTTTTGTCAGGTATCCAGTTTGTCTCTTCCCTTTCATCTGTGGTCCACTGCCTAGTTGAACTTGGGTCAACTCCTCCCAGGACTACAGTAATACTGCAAAACTGAGCTCTCCCACTTTAGATTTTGGCTCAGTGGTCTGACCTTTTCACTGATCACCTCTGATCTAGGACCTCATCCTACTTTCTCCTAAGACCATCAGAGGAGACCCCCAAACCCACTATCCTGGGGTTTCCTTGGGTTTCTTCCTCATCATGCACCTAGCTTCCTGAAGTCCGCACACGCCACTTCGTTTCCTCTGATACCTTCCTCTACCTAATTCGTTCATTCTCTACCTTTCTGTCCTGGCGAATGGTAACTCCCCTACACACTAGGTTATGTGTGACACCCCCCCTCCCCGCAAGAAAAGCCTTCGCTAATCTCTCCAAGTTGGTGAGTGCCATTTTCCCCCACGGAAATGGCTTTCCCGATAACTTATCCATTTTTCTGTTTATGTGTCTGTCTCAAACAGGGCTGGCACCATACTAGTCATTCCTATAACTGCAGTTGGTACACTATCTTATAATTAATTGGCTGTTTGCATGCTTATTTACTTAGTTAGACTATAAGCTTTCCGAAGGCAGAAATTATTTATTTTTCCTGTATCCCCAGAACCCTTTGAATTTAGACATTTAATCTTCAGATAAATATCATCCCTTGCTCATTTTCCTTTTTCTTTTTGGTTTTCAAATGTCTTTTTCTGATTTTTGTTTCTTTTCTTTTTGGATTGGAAAGCAATCACTTTTATTTACTTGTTATTGAGTAGGGGATTCAAGACAAGAGTGAAATATAAAGTATTTTGCAAACCATTTTTCCCATAGAAACTTAATTCAGGAAATGTGTTTCCTAAATGTCTACTTTCATTTACACACAACGAATAGTCTTCACTTCGTTTGCACAGGAAAGCTAGATTCCACAGAGGAAGTTTCTCAGGATAGTGTATTGCAAGTAAAAATGGAATCTGTGAAAAGGCAAATGTGTGCATCACAGTTGGCTCCTGGGCGTGACTTATGTGCAGTCACCCTGCAGTGATTGCTGTGCACCTTCCCACAATGCAGCTTAGAAAGGAAAGAGACATTTCTTTGTCTAATGACATTTTTAATGACTAAGTTCACTTTAAGCAAGTTTTATAGTCATTTTCTTCAAATATACTTAAGTCAGGTTAATTTATCACTGTTTCACATAAATTATGCCCAGTGTTGTAACAGGCTAGTTCTTACTAACGGCAAAGCTAAGGAAAGCAATAAAAGGAAGTGCATTCCTCTCACTCAGTGATAAGTTTAAATGATAAATTTAAGCTGTCTTTCTTTTTCCTCAGGTAAGTCAGGAAACTAGGATATGAACTTCCTCTGTTATGTCACTTAAATATTCTCTTTATCTATGAAAATATTCTGTAAAACCACTATAGAAAATCATTTAGGGTACAAATAGGTGGTTTGTGTTAATACAATCAAGAACTTTGGATTGGGATATTGATTTTTTTTAAATTGAGACAATTTTTAAATTTCACGACCCTTTATGTTGACGCTGACACCTGACATTCTGGGAGTTGCGATCTGAAGGGTGGGAGAGGCCTGCAGCCATCCTGTGGTATAAAAGACACGGGCTCAGCACCTGTGCAGATCTGGACACAGACCCAGGCTCTGGGATGTGACTTAGGTGACTTTGGGCCGTCGCTGACCTCCAGCTCTGTCCTCCCACCTGTAAGTTGAGGATAATAAAACCCAACTCTCAGGCCTGTCCTGCTCATCGAGAAGAGCAGCTTACACCAAGTTCCTGACACAGATTTGGACTTGAAACCTATTGGTTCTTCTCCTGCCTGTTTCTTAGAATGAAACATTAGTCTCTCCAGCATGCCATTGTCAGCTTCCTGGGGTGAGGTCAGAAGGGAACTCTTCCCCCACAGATTTCCTAGCTGCATGGGCCCTTCAGTCTTACCTCAGACCCAGGAGGGCCAGGGCTGCCCCACCGCATCCTGGGAACGTCCACACGAGGCTCTCTGGAGCCTGCGGCTCTGCCTTGAATGGGATGAGGCGCTCAGGGGTGGAACACGCAGATGCAGCAGGAGCAGGGCTGGGAACTGCCTCCCGACTGGGGCACAGGAGCCACGAGTACCGATTCCTGACTCGAGTCTTGACTCAACAAGAGTGATATTTAAAATATTCAGCTGTTGCTTGGCTGTCAGCCACACACACGAACACACACACCGTCTGCAGAGCAGGCCTGCCTCTCCTCCATCCCTAAGCGGGGTCTGGCCCCTGAATACGGTGCTGCCCTGAGGACACCTGTCCTGTGAATGGAAGCAGCAGAAGAGTCAGGACAGAAAGAGGGCCCTACACAGGTGCTCCTGGGGTGTCGGGGGTCAGAGGCCACAGTTCTGTCTGACAAGGTCCCCAGACAGAAGGGAGGTGGACATGAGTCCCAGCCTGGACTGTTTTTGTTTTTGTTTTTGCAGGGTAGTTGGTGGGTGGTGGGAGAGAGGGAGTGAGGGGAAGGCAGAGAGAGAGAGAGCGCGAGCGTGAACAGGGGAGGGACGGAGAAGAGAGGGAGAGGAAGAGAGAGTGTTCAGCAGGACCCAGGCCCAGCGCAGAGTCCGATGGAGCTGGAGCTCACGACTGTGAGTTTACACTTTCTAACAGGAACAGGAAGCTGTGTGGACGGCTCTGGCCTGAGGTTCGTGCTGCTGGAGCGCTGTCTCTCCCTGAGCTGCGCCGCACAAGCAGACACCCCATGCCTCCCACCTCGGGGGCGGGCTCCCAGGGTGCTCCTGTCAGAGCCAGGAATGCTCCACACAAAAAGAAGCGGTTTTTAGAATAGGCCCTAAAGGTCCTGACGCCGTGCGTGTCGGTTGCCCCTCAGCGGGAATAGCCAGAGCGGTTCGCCTGGTCTCCGATGTTGTGCTTGTCAACCTGACGCAAGGTGGTCTCGGAAACATGGAGAAGTAGGCATCAGAGGTGCTTACTTCGCCCAAGGAGGGTGATGCGCACATAGTCCACACAGCGCCTGTGGCTACCTGGTGTGATTACCCCCGAAGGAAGGCTTCCTGGGGGAGGAGGCAGACAGGAGAGGACGGAGGCGCTGGCTCTAGCTCCTGCCTAATTTGTTTTGTGCCTTTGGCCCATTCATGGAAGTTCTCCGGGCCTCAGTTTCCTCTTTGGCACATGTGGGTGGGTTACATAACACGCCCCCCCCGAATAGCTCTTGGGTGTCAGCGCTCCAAGTTTCCACAGTGTGGTTCTGGCCATCGCTGGGGTGACCACCTCCCCTCAGTGCCCTCGTGCCTACTACAGGCAATAAGTAGATTCCACAAGTTACTTATATTTGCGTATACAGACCCAAGCAACAGGCAACGCATCTTCCAGAGCCTTAGGAATGCCTTCCCTCAACGGGAGTGGGATTTCCAGAGTTGGACTCTGACTGGTTGACTCGCTAGCTTCGAATAAGTGTGTTTTGGAAGCAATAAATGGGCAGACTTTTCTCCCACTGCTGTTTCCTGACTGAATCTCGCCCAGTAAATGGAACTGTTCCATGGGCTTCCACAGAGGCAGTCTCACCCCTTGGTCTCCTCCCCACTCAGTGCTCTCTTAGTTTTCTCTTTAAAAGTATAAACAACTAAACCCAGCAGTTGCTGAAGCCTTTTTCATCGTTGTTTTTTGGAACTGTTGAAATTTCTGCCTAAAGACTCTAATTCAATTTTTTCTTAAGAAAAAAATCAGCTTTGCTTGCATCATATTTAAGGAAATGGCTTATTTTTTCACTAGATTTTTTTTCCCATTAGAATTTTTTTAATGTTTACTTATTTTTGAGAGAGACAGAGACAGAGTGCAAGTCAGGGAGGCGCAGAGAGAGAGGGAGACATAGAACCTGAAGCGGGCTCCAGGCTCCGAGCTGTCAGCAAAGAGCCCGACGTGGGGCTCAAACTCACGAACTGTGAGGTTGTGACCTGAGCTGAACAGATGCTCCGCCAACTGAGCCACCCAGGTGCCCCTAGAATTTCTATTAGATATAACTGATTAACAATAAGTAAAGCCACCAGGTTTTATGTAGTTTTAGAAGCATAAGGGAGCGCTGGTTTCCACGAGTCCTGTGAGCATAGTGTTAGGACACAGCCTCCGCGCCGTCAAACAAGAGAAGAGCAGTAGTACTCAAGCCACTGAGGTTACAGGACATGGAAGCACGTCGGACTCAGAGTGAGGAGAGTGTGGTTGTAGAAGAGTTGCCTTCCGCTGACGAGCCTACACAGGGTGAACTCCGAGTAACATGGCACCTGCTGTGGGCCTGACATGCCAGCGCGGTGGCATCACTGAGTGCCCGTTGTGTGCTCCACGTGACGGCTGGCTGTGAGGCCACTGCAGACAGTGTCTTCTTTTTGAAGCATCTTTCATTTCTCCTTACGAATCATACCTCAAATGACAAAAAATGGAAGTCTTTGCATAATCAGATGCTGGAGAGTAAACTCGTCCATTCCTTCGATCCTTATTAAGCACCTGCTGTGTACGAGACACATACAATTCCATATTGCTACCCTGAATGTATTTTAATAATAGGGAAGTTTTGATTTCTTGGAAGATCTAAGAGTGCTAATTGGATCATATGAAAAACACAGTTGTCCCACCTTACCTATCCTGCTGAAAATATGTTACAAAGCCCACGTTCCCAAATCCTGCTGCTGCCCCTGGTGCCCCTGTATCCAGGCTGGCTCGCCCCTTTACCCTCAGGAGACGTCTGCCCACACCCTTCTGCCAGCCCTGTAGCCCTGTGTCACGAGGCCCTCCCATCGCTTCTCATCATTCAGAAAGGAAGCATGATGGCGCATAATCGGAAAAGAGGAGAAAGCAGAGACTGCACGGAGAAGGTTGGATGCTTGGAGGAAATGGCAGTAACTCTGAAAGGTGCGTTTCCTAGTTCAAGAACTTGATGAGAAGGAAAAGGAGACTGTCAAGCAGAGGCATGGCGAACAGAGAAAGAAGTCCGTAAATAAACAAGTGAAAGACTGGGTATCTGAAAAGTGGGAGAGGTGTGTGTGTGTGTGTGTGTGTGTGTGTGTGTGTGTGTGTGTGAGTGTGTGTGAGTGTTTGCACTACCACTTAACAGTGAGCACAGCCATTCTTTCTGCAGTGAAGAAGGCCCATCAACGGATCAGGCTCTGCCTTAGGTAATCCCATCTTCTTTCAAGGTTTTACAGCACCTCCGTTCACACTATGCTCTGGTGATACGTCAGTCAGGATATTCTAAATTACGCTTTGATAGCAAACCACATGAAAACTGCAAAGACACGAAACAACAGAGTTTATTTGTTGTGAAGAATGGTTATCCAGGGCGGATGTCAGGGCGTCTGGCCATTGCCGTCCCGTGGCAGCTTCCCACGAGAGGAGATTCTCTTACTTAGGGACCTAAAGTGAAGGAAGGGCCACAGAAGGGGTTTCTGGCTCTTATTTGCATTTTCATCCTGAGGGAGAAAACTGCAGATTGTGACTGTAGCTCGAGTTGTCCCAGAATCTTAATTTTTAAATGAAATATTCCCTTTCAGATATCATCCTCAGTGTTATGTTGATGATGAAATCGTGCTGAACCAGCCACTGTCCAGGTCCACTGAGCTCCATGTGGCCTTGAGGGGAGAAGCGTTATCTTGCTAATCTTGATCCCTTATGTTAGGACTGTATATTAGGCATTCATGCCCCTCTTATATGAATCATTTACACGTTCTACGTTAAAAATATCCACTGGGTATTCTATAGATGCTTAAAGACTATGAACAAAATAGGCTTTTGAGGGATTTATGTATTTCTTCCACGGCACACTTGGAAGAATTTTGTAAATGAAATTTAAAACAGAACAGGTGATTCTTCCCAGCATTCCTAAAGCTATGCTGCTCCAGGAAATGTCGGATTCCCCTCATTACCAAGGGATTCTGGTATCACTGGTGGTATTTTTCATATTTTTGGACCAAGAGGGAATTCCTAACAACTTGCTGACTATTGATCATTTGCATACTGCTGTTGGGGAGGTCAGTCTTATAAGAAGAGCACTGTTCCTGGCTGATGGCACAGAAGAGACCAGATGTCACGTGGATACAGTGGAGTGTGTGCCCTGATGTTAGTATTCAGCTCACGCGGGGATCCAGTTCTCAAATGCTCACGGTTCCACCGTGTCCTCTGGAAACGCAGCTGCTGAAGAGCACTGTTCTGGAACATACGATCCAGCCCGTCTGGCATTTCCTCCTTGCACTGCACTCTTCAAGATAATTAACCTTGTAAGCCACAACAAGAAAAAACCTGAACCAAACCGTCAGGCATGTTTGCAGGTCATGGCACCAGTCCTAATACGTGCTTTTAAATGATGCGCTGCCACAAAGTTCTCAGAATGGAATGCTGCCAGATAATTCTTAATTCATATAATTTAAATAGCAGCATGAATGACTGACTGCAAAGAGCAAAGTATGGCAGAGGCATTAAGAAAATAATCCAAACTGAGTTGCAAAACCAAATGAGATTTCACTTCCTGTGCAATTGAAATCATCAGCCTTCGAAAGGATGAGCCTTCTGTTACCTCTGCTTTTATCAGCATTCAGAGGGCTCTGGGACCAGACAGACAAGAGTACTCAGTGCAGAGGAAAGAGGGCATTGCAAAACTTCGAGGGGCCCCGAGTGCTAGGTGCAAAGGAGCGCTGAGTACCTCCCCCTAGGGAATTTTCAGTTTCCCTCATGACCTAATTAATTTGTTTTCCTGCTCCATGGCACTGAAATATCTTAGAATCTTTTATTTTTAATTTTATTTTGATAGAGACAGTGTGAGCTGGGAGGCAGGGAGAGAGGGAGAGAGAAAGAATCCTAAGCAGGCTTCAGGCCACCAGCACAGAGCCCGATGCAAGGCTCCAACACAGGAACATTGAAATCATGCATGAGCTGAAATCAAGAGTCTGACGCTTTAAGTGCCACCCAGGCATCCCTCGTAGAACCCTTTTATAAAGAATTTTACTGAAACTTAACTATGAGTCATTATTACATTTTTAACAGACTAAGAGCAATTATAAGGAGATTCAAAGAGGAACTTATTTATTCATTCATTCCATTGATGTGTGCTGGGTGACAATTCTCTGTGTGGCCCTCAAAGTGTTCAGGCGAGTGGTGTTTTTTTCCAAAACAGAATGGGGCAAGTCCTGACCTCGGCACCCTGCGCCATCCCTTAGGTTCTTGGTTACCACCTCCAGGAGCTGTCTGCTAGTAAAGGAGCCCTGAGCCTTGGGGTGATGGGGGTGGAGAGACAGGGCGGAGGCTGAGGGAGAGGGCAGCCGGTGCCTCCGGAGCTCTCCCTGGCTTCTCTGGGGGAACTCTCCCAGCTCTTCCACAGCCCAGCAGCAGACAGGCAGCCGGGGTGACGGGGGAGGGCATGTACCCAGAGGCAGGCGCACATGGCTGCCAGGGCCTGAGCTACGGGGCTACTAGACTTCGGGAGGTGCACCAACACCCAACTCCGGGGGATGTGCAGCAGCGACCCTCGCTCTGCACCTCCTCGCTCCCCATGTCCTGCGGAGCTCCCCACGGGCAACACCCTAGGCCAGTGGGCACAAATCTGACGCAGAGCATGGTGAGGGTGGGGGCCCCGAAGGGGTTTCAAAGGCCAATCAGAAGGTAACAGACCAAAACTCTATAAAGGTGGGTGCTCTCGTATCCCATTTCCTCCATTTGGGAGGGCAGGGAAGCTTGCAAGGAAAGATACGGAACCCGAAAGGAAGTGGCCTGCTTTTAGAGCCGACGTGTTTAGCCACTGGCCCAGACTCGGGTCACAGGGGCTGTAAGAGCCCTCGCCTCTCCTTGGGCACTGAGCCAGGCCAGCCGTGAAGCCTTCTACCTTCCCTCTCTCAGGACGCAGCATTCCCGGAAGGCTCCTGAATCTCATAGAAGTCGATGTCTCGTGGCCCCCAGTGCCATCCGTGTGTTTGGCATCTCTGGTGTGGACCCCTCCCCTGGAGATGCTTAAAGACATGGGAACCAAGGAGCAGAGGCCCAAACAAAATGGGCCCCAAACGAATGCCGACATAAAACCTGAGCTGAAGTGTCAAGGATGAGTAAAAACCCTCCCTATGTCACACTAGACTCTTCAAAACAAAAACCTGGCCCTGTCTATCCCTTGGTCAAAGCTCCTGGATGGCTCCTCCAACCCCAGCACAGCAGGCACGGTGCCCACAGGACTCAGCCTGCCTGTCTCCTGAATGCTTCTCCTGGCAGCCTCCCACGCACAGCCCTTTCCCTAGCCCAGCTGAACCAGGTGTCCTTTCTGGAAAGTGCCGCATGCCTCTGCACCTCTGCACCGACGTGTGTACGGCGTCTTCTGCCTGGTCTGCCCGTCCTCGCTGCCGTCAAAGACCACACACTCACCCTTCGGGATCCATCTCCAATATCAGCTCTTGGGCAGATCTTCCCGGCCCCTCTTCAGGCACATGAAGACGTTCCCCTGTTCTGTCCCCAAAAGTCTTGCACACGTCACCCTGATAGCCACAAACGAGCACGCTGGTGTGCCTACACCTTACCTTGCTCTCCGACCCCGACCGGGATGGAGGGACTCTATTTATTTCTGCATATTCAACAATCTGCAGAATGCCCAAACACTGAAAACAGAAAAACACCTATGTTTAATCCTCAAATATTAATACTTACTCATTAATTTAACCTAGATATTAGAGCTTTTGTACTTGAAATCTACAGAGGACGTGAATAGACAGTTTTCCAAGGAAGACATACAGATGGTCCACAGACACACGGAGGGTGCTCAGTGTTACTCCTCATCAGGGAAATGAAAATCAAACCACATGAGACGTCACCTCACACTTGTCAGAATGACTAGGATGTGGAGACAAGGGAGCCCTCACACACTGTGGGCGGGGATATGGATTGCAGGAGCCATTTTGGAAGACAGTATGGAGGTTCCTCAAAAAAAAATTAAAAATAGAGCTACCATACGATCCAGCAACTCCATGTCTGGACAGTCCCCAAAGAAATGAAACCACTCTCGCAAAGAGAGATGGGTACCACATTTATTTACAATAATAGCCTAGACATGGAAACAACCTAAACAAATATTTGCTAAAGTAAAATGATATTTTTATTTTTTACTTTTATTTTTTTAATTTTTTTGATGTTGATTGTCTCTATTGAGATGGAGAGAGTGGAGGAGGGGCAGAGAGAGAGGGAGAGAGAGAGTCCCAGGCAGGCTCTGCACTGATGTGCGGCTTGTCCCACAAACGGTGAGAATATGACCTGAGCCAAAACGAGGAGTCAGACGCTTTACTGACTGAGCCACCAGGAGCCCCCGGAAATAATTTTTTAATGTAAGTTTTACATAGAAGTGACTTTGTAAAGTGAGCACACCACAAGACCACCTACCTATAAAATTGAGTATGGAATTTGAAGTCCGCTCTTGTTTACCTAGGGTTTTCGTAACAGCCCAAACACATTTTGAGAATGAAGTTGAAACAGAATCAATGATTCAGTGATCATACCGTTGTTTTAATATATCTAAACAGTCTCTATTAGAAGAAGAGTAAAAGCTTTTACAAAGGCTTTTCGCGCCAAGCTCGTGGTTGCCAGGGCGGACAGGCTGTAAAGTCTCGATCCAAGGTGGTCTTGGCCTGAGAGGGTAGGAATGGCCTCCATTGAGAAGCTGAAGACCGGAGAGGAACAGACGTGGGGCTGGGGGCAGAACCATGAGTTTGGTTTTGAACATGTTAAGTTTGCGTTATGTATAGACACCTGTTATGGGTTGAGTTGTGTCCCCCAGAAATTCAAATGTTGAAGACCTCCTCCCCAGTACCTGAAAATGTGCCCTTATTTGGAAAGAGTCATCACAGACATAATCAGGTGAGATGAGGTCATACTGGAGTGTGGTGAGTCCCTAACTCGGGACAACTGGAGTGCTTACAAGGGAGGGGGACTTGGACATGGACAGGAGCACAGGGAGAAGCCCACCTGAAGGTAAAGGCAGAAGGTGGTGGTTCTTCTCCACACCAAGAGGAGTCGAAGATGGCCAACAAAACAGCAGGAGCTGGGGAGAAGCGTAGAACCAGTGTCTCTCAGAACACGCGTGAGGAGCCAACCTCGCCAACATCCTGTTCCGTGCACTCCTGGCCCCAGAACCATGAGACGACAAACTTCTGTATGTCACCTGACCTGCAGTGCTTTGTCATGTCAGTCTTAGTAGCAAACCAACTAGAAGACTCATGTAGCATCCAAGGGAAGACAGCAGGGAGGTGTTAGAGTCTGGGATTTGAGCAAGTAAACCAGAACTGGAGATTAAAAACGTGGGTATTGCTGATATAGAGGTGACATTTAAAGCCAGGAGATTGGAATGTGTTTACAAGGAGGGAGTACCTGCCCAGCAGAACAAAATACAAAGGTGTGAGTCCTGAGCTCTGCAAACTAGGAAAGGAAGACTTGTAAAGGCAGTGAGGAAGGGGCTGCCTGAGCCTTGGGCTTAAGGGATGGAGCTTGTCTTCCACTAGGAGACTGCGGAAACTATTACATGAAGACCTTCAGTAAATCGTTGCCAAATTAGCACATGGCTTTGCTATCCTATGAACTATGCTATTGAAATGGCAACTATCTCGTTATTTCATCATTGGCTCTAATTTTACATAGTAGCACAAGCTTGAAAGAACTGATTTTAAAGCAGGTGTTTAGGATTTATAACAAGTACCTGCCCACATATTCCTGAAAAACAATACATTAGTGAGCACTGATGTGTTGAATAAACACTTATCCGCAAGTTTGGAAATCCAAATGGTAACAAAACTTGTACAGGGAAATTCTCCCCTCGCTAGCTGCCCACTCGGATGGGATGGATTCAACAAAGGCAACTGATACTGTTGACCTATGCTAGTGTGCATCTGCAGGAATACTTCGTGTGCATGGAAGACCCCCCCCCCCACAAAACACACACAGCATGCACACACCCAGGATTCCATCTTCCCTTCTACACACGCCTCTGTGAACCTTGCTTTACCTTCTTTATCTATTGTACACTATTCTCCCATCTTTGTACATAAACTGTTACATCTCCTTGTCCCCGCCATGGCTATGACGTGTTCCACTTTCTGGGTATAACACAATGTACTTAAATGTTGCCTCTTGGCTGAACATTTAGGTTAGTTCCAACCTTTGGTGACTACAACAGTGTTTCTGAGAGTAACCTTAACGTATTCCATGTCTCATATGCATAAATGTCTCTGTAAATTTCTAAACGCAGAATCTGGGTCAATGGATGTGTTAGCTGTGATTGGGTGGCTATGGCACATGGCCCTGGGCAGTTCACATTCTCACCAAGACTTTGTTCCTGACACTCTTGCCAAAATTGTGTACTTTTCAAACTTTGTTTCGATATGAAAATATGAACTTCCGTGTACCATTCATTTGAATGCATATCATTTTTAAATTGAGCACTTTTTATATGTTTAAGAACTATTTGAGTTTCATCTTTTACCAATTGCCTATATCCTTCACTCGTTTTCCATTAGTTTATAGAATCTCTTGATATATGTTAGGAAAATAGGTCTTTTTTATGGTATGAGTTTCTAATATATTTTTTCTAACTAGTCCTTTGCTTTTGTTTTTACTTATGATGGTTTTGACATTGACACTTTATTTTTATGTAATAAAATTTATCAATTATTTTTTGTGGTTTCTGAATTTGTTTCATACTACAAGGGCCTTTGCTTCTCTAGGCTTATTAAATAATTGCCTTAATGTTTCACATAGTCCTTTACAATTTTCCCTTTTTGGTTTACATGACTGATTGTTTTATGTTGTTGGTGTAAGTCCAGCATTTCCCCCCATATGACTTCACTTGGCCCAATGCCAGTGATTGGATTTCCTTAATGTTTCTCCCTCTAGATGAAATAGTTCCTTTATTATTATATACAATATTCACAACTATATTTGAGTCTACACATTTTTTATCCCATCCTATTACACTGATGTTAGTCTTGCATTAGATCCACATTAATTCAATTGTCAAAGCTTTATACATGTTAAGCCTTATTTTCTGGATATATTACCACATTCTTTTCCCAGAATTTTTCTTCTCTTACTTCTTCGATTTTTAAATAAATTCATCTAATTTTAAAAACATCTCATCTTGTTTTTGATGCGGGGTTGTTAAAGTTTAGATTTACTTAGAGTGGGTGGCTTCCTAGAAGCTTACTCATTGTATACATCTACATCTCACACACATTTACTATGGATTTGTTTTAGTCTTAAAGAAGCAATTATGATGTTTGTTTTCAAATGCCCTGTCGTTTCCTAAAATATAAATACACTTTGTAAAAGTGTCCCTGGAACGGGACAGTGGGGACAGCAGGACAAGAACAAGCTTCATGCACACCGTCCGAACCATTTTCTCCAGCGGTAAAAATCCTGCCTTAGAGTTTTTGACCATGGATAGAAAGAAATACAGGAGTATGTGTTTGTAGCACATCAACCTGTGTAGTTTCTTTGTGAAGGATATTATAAAATTTCTTCTAATTAGTCTCAGAAAATACTTGATGTCACTTCATCCGTTTGTGCATTTTCGTGAGTTGTTAGAAAACTGCCACTAATTCAACATGTTACTTCCTTTCTGCTGTTAAAAAATAGCAGCATCCTATATTTTAAAACATCAAAAAATATTTAACAGTATACAAAGCTGACTAATTATTGAGAATCAATCTAGTTTCTATAAGGCAGTGAGTAAAAGAAGCCTAGGTGGGCGTTTGTTTCAGCATTACCAGCACTTGGCTGTGGACAAGCCTCTTGAATTGGTCTTCATTCAATCTGTAAACTATTTTACAAATTTGTAAACTTGTAGACTGTGAACCATAATGGGGTAGGAAGCGTGGTCCGCCTGGCTGGTGGGACAGGTGAGGGTGGAGTTGGGCCACAGAAAAGAAGCACTTGAGAGCATTGTCAGAAACAAAGCAGGCATAACAGACGCTCAAATTCGTGAATCCCGAATTTGAGTAAACATTTGAGAAATGTGATCTGGGCATGGAGAGCAAAAATTTCACTTGCCACAGATGGTGCTATCTGGATCGAAAGGAAACCAAATAGTTTCGAGAGTTTACTCAAGTCAGAGGTGAAGGTTGATGTGCCTCAATTCGAAGTAAGGGTTCTCATCTCTCTGTAGGCTCAGCTTCAGGGCTGGAGTTGATGGAGAATATGGGCAAGACTGGAAATATATTTCCAACTTTGTCCTTAATCAGTGGTACATTTTGTGATTTCAAACTTTGCCGTTAGTCAGAGGTATGCTATGAGATGTTTTGGACAGGTTGAAAGAGAGGGAATGAAGACTGTAATATTTTAAATACATCAAAACAACATGTAGGAAAATCACCGATGGGTTTTAATAGTCTTTTCTTGATCAAGGAAACAATTTGTTATCCCCCTAGTATCTCATTAATGTAATAAGAACTCTAAACTCAAAGTCTCAGAGAAAAATGAAGAATTTTTTAAAAAGGAAACACCTGTTTGTAACATTGGATTTTTGCTAATATGTTATTTAAAATTTTAGCATCTGTCTATGGAAGAGGTTGGTCTATACATTTCACTCTCAATGATATTCTTGCTGGGTTTTTATATGAAATTTGTGCCGGTCTTATAAAATGAGTTGATTGCTATTCTCATGTTTCTATCCTTTGGGAAATTTTGTGTTAAAGTTGATGATTTTTACCCTTTAATGTTTAGAAGAAATTACTGATAAGTATAATAGTAATACAGCATCAACATGGCTTTATTTCATTTTGAATTGAAGTAATATGTTTAATTTCTATGAACCTCTGTCTCTTTTTCTGTAAAGTAAATTTTATATCTACTCAATTTATCTTTCAGATTCATTGCAGTGATAGAAAATTCCTCTTGCTTGGTCTTACATGTATAAGCACGTAAAGTTCCATGGAAATATAGCATAAACATCTATATTAGTCCTAACGTTTTATGTAAGAAGGCAGGTTAGCAGAGAAGAGTAAGCAGTAGTAGTGGTCATAAAGTCAAATCAAAATGTAAGGAGGGAGGGCCTCCTGGGTGGCTCTGTTGGTTAAGCATCTGACTTCAGCTCAGGTCATGATCTCATGGTTTGTAAGTTCAAGCCCCCCGTCAGGCTTTGTGCTGACAGCTCAGAGCCTGGAGATTGCTTTGGATTCTGTGTCTTCCTCTTTCTCTGCCTCTCCCCTGCCCATTCTCTCTCTCTCTCTCTCTCTCTCTCTCTCTCTGTTTCTCTCTCTCTCAAAAATAAATAAAACATTAAAAAAATTGTAATGTAAGGGTGTAAATGCATCCTCAGAAGGAGATCGGAGGAATCATAGAGGTCATTTGCTTCATCACTGGGAGAGACACTAGTGACCTCCCAGACAGAGGAGTGAACCGGCTTCCCCTACCCCTCTCCCAGCTGTGAAGCCGGGAACACCACCCTTCTGTATCTTCCATGTCCCTCAGAAAACACTTAAAATACATGGGAAAGTAATTGGGATAAGACATTGGCAGTTCAAGTTTCAAGATGTATACAAAGATATATAGAACAAGATTGTTTTTTTTTTTTGAGAGGAGGCTTTTCAGTTACAAAAATGAAGGGCTGGTTAAGAGGAGTTTACTCAGCCAAGTCCATAAAATCCTTGAGACCTTCACTCATGAGGGAACCTCTCCTAGCCACCTCGATCTCACAGGTCCTTGTCTTGCAGGGCATGGAGCGGAAGCTGAGGATGCCCTGGCCGGCTCAGCTCAGCGACCGGACTTGCTGCGGAGAGCTGGCAGCTGCCGTGCCCAGCCAGGGCAGCCGGAGGAGAGCACACCCGGGAGGACACTCACCAAACGAGGGAAGAGAGCCTGTGGATAAACCCCCACCGTCCTTGCCCCTCGAACGGACCACTCTGAGCTGTCTCCCCCTGGGCCGCACTGACAGGAGTCTGGTACCAGCCACCACCCGCTTACTCTCTTACTGACTTCCCTCTCTTCTCTGTCTCGATTTCTTACTGCCTCTGAGTGTGTTTCAGAATCACATCTTAAGTAAACTACGTGCATTTAAATATTTGTCTCAGGGTCTGCTCCTGGGGGCTGCAAACCAAGGCAGTGCATTCTATACGCTGTCAACTGCTAGCTGCTGGTGGGCAGTGCCACCTTTTATGCCAGGGACAATGGAGAGCTCTGTTTTAACTTGTCTGCTCAGTATTTCATATTTTCTCTGTTCCATGGCAACTTAAAAAAAGTTGATTGACTTGGGCGAAGCATTGGTACTCTATTAAAGGATGTTTATATTGAGTTTAGATTTAATTTTAGTTTGAGTGCTCCATCTTTAAACAAAATAGCAGCTGAAAATTTTCCAAATGGATTGTTTTCAATAATTTGTAAACTACATTTTACAAATGTAGTTTGCAAAGGAATTTGCTGCATAGACAGAGGTCTCTTTGGTTGCCTTGGATAAAGTATGCAGTTTCCTAAGCCACCAATATAACATAAGATCCATAAAATTGAAGCCCACACAAGTTTCCAAGCAGATAGCCACCATTTTTACCCATTGGCTGCGACTCAGAGTGCTCCTTCCAAGAAGCGTGTGCTGGAGGACGGGGACTGAGAGGAGGATGTCAGAGCCTTGACTCATCCATCCAGCTTCCCACTTATTCATGGCGTTTTACTCGAATTGTGGGGAATGTGATGTGAATAATTCTAAGGACTCAGCTGGTTTGTTTTAGGGCTTGACTTACATTCTGTGTTGTGTTTTATATCACTTTCTGATCCACTAGTAAAGCCACATTAGAGCAGTAGTAGCCTTGGGATTGGTGTCAGGACTGGAGAGAGAGAAAGGTGCTGGGGGCCCGTATGTGGGTGCAAGGGTGTGAGCCGTTAACTGAGGGAGTCTGAGTGAGATTCTGCTTGAGGACAGTCCCCTTTCCCGGTTGAGTTGTGTGTGTGTGTGTGTGTGTGTGTGTGTCTGTGTGTGTGTTTCAGGATGAGACAGAAAAAGCAATACACAGTTTTTTTGTTGGGGTTCTGATTGGAGCTGGGGGTGAAGGTCAGAGTACAAAATGGGAAGTGAAAGTGAAAGCTGAGAGTGGGGGGTTTGTTCTGGAAAGTGCAGTCGCTCTTCAGGGCTGGAGCCCCCACTGCCCTTTCTCTGCATCTAAGACAGCCATTGTCCCACAGATGAAGTGTCAGCGTACACACTGGGGGCCATCTAAGTGCACTCAGAGTTTCCCTCTCCCTTCGGGTCTCCTTGCTGTGTGTGCAAGGGGAGGGGTGGACGCACCGGGGCCCAGCAGGGGTATCTTCTTGTGCGTGTGGGGTGTGATCTGAGCCCTGGCGGACCCAGGACCAGGCACTTCCCCACCTTCGTGTGAATGCAGGTGTGGCTCCCTGGCATGAAGGGTTCTCAGCCCCGAGGTCCCTCTGCATGGAGTACAGCAGTGCCGGATGCTGAACATTGCAGAGACCACTTTCTGCTCCACTTCTAACAAGAATACAAACCCCATTCCACCAGCTTTGTGGGCTTACTCTATTTCTTTCTCCTATTTTCATTCTATCATTTCTTCTCCATTGTTTATTTTTAAAATGTTGTGTTACAAAATATTGAATCTCACTTTCTAGCCTTTTGAGATGGCAGTGAGGGCGGCATTAAACTCCATGGAAACCAGCACACACATTAGCTCAGAGAAGAGTTGGGTGAGACAGTAAGAAACTTTCACCAGCTACCAAGATTGTTAAGTAGTTTGCCAACAAGCATTATGAAATCTCTATTTCTGGATATGTTTTTTAATGTTTATTATTTTTGAGAGAAAGAGAGAGACAAGAGTGTGATCAGAGGCGGGGCAGAGAGAGAGGGAGACACAGAATCGGAAGCAGCTCCAGGCTCGGAGCTGTCAGCACAGATGTGGAGCTCAAACTCAAGAACCACAAGATCGTGACCCCGGCTGAAATCAGATATTTAACTGACTGAGCCACCCAGCTTTTCCTCAACCTTCTTTTGATAGAAGTGGTTGACTTGGAGTCCTGTTTGTAGAGAGAGGGACATACTCTATTTTTCCCAGATGAAGACATTACAAACTCAAATCACTGAGTTTCTTCCTTTTGTGACCACAAAGGTCAGCAGCTGTGGACACTCTGAGGTCAAGGGGAGGAATTAAAAACAAAAACAAAAACGAAGCAAAGCGCTCTCGCCAATGCCTGCAGATACAGTCATGAAGAAGGAAACTGGCCCGCACAGGCGACAGAGGCACCTGTAAAAGCAGGAGGTGCTTATGTAGGTCACTGAAGCCTCCGCTGCCCCTCGTCCAGTCCCTTTTAGCCAAGTGGCACGGAACTGACTTTGGACAGACTGATTTGTCCGGAGACGCGCGAATGCGGAGCCGGCACCAGGCTCACTGGGGACCACCGCTCATGCTGATGAGTCTCACAGAGCAGCAAGGGGTGTGCTGGGTGAGCTGTGCTCCCCTGGAGTAGCCGGTGGCCAGCCCGCGTCCCTGTGCTGGGCAATAGCAGCCTACCCTCAGACATGGGTGTCGGCTGCCCCACAGCGGGACTGTTGCTGACGTCTGTGGCTCCTGAGCCAGGCTGAGGGGCAGCAGTGGGTCACAGGGAGGGACTCTGAACTCTGGAAAGTCTTGTATGAGCAACTGCAGGTTTGACTGAGAGGTGATACGTATCAATTCCACTCTCGACGCCATAGGGTCGAACAATTACATAGTCTCAACCCACCCAATAGAGTGTCAGAAGTCCAATCCTCTAAGGGGAAAGAAGTAAAAGTAATTCAGGGCAGCACTCATGACGACTCTGTCTCTGTCTCTCTGTCTCTCTTTCTCTTCTATTTTCCCTTCCTGCTGAACGCAGAACTGGTCAAAATGGTTGGGCACCTGTTACCATGTATAAACATTACAAAACACAGGGAAGATTTCCCTCACTGACCCCAAGGAATCTAGTAAATATCTGCTGATAATACAGAGTGAGAGACCTTCTGATCATTTATATGAGGAGCAAGACATGATGTATACTGTTAACTGGACACGAGCAGTACTTGCCAAAATGTTAAAGTTTTTACTCCTGCACATTTTTTAAAGTTCAATAAGAAAATATTAAAGTTCTTTTGGCCCTCACTGATTTAATAAAATTACTTGATTCCTTTTTTAGTGCTAAGCTAGACAACATGCCAAGAAGTGGTAATTAACTGAACCATGAGATACAAAGGGGAAGAATAGACATTTGTTTTAATCAGGTGTTACGCAAATCCAAACGGCATGCTGTCCACCAGGCGGGCGTGATGTGTCTTGTTGAGTCTGGTAGAAGGAACATGTTGTAGGCGAACTGGAGAGTGTTGCAGAGTCCATACTCTGAAAAATTAGACATATTTTAAAGATTCAACTCTGTGGCTGTGTGTGTAGCAGCACTGCTGATACGCTTGTAGTGGGAAACACACCGTAATCACAGTCAGTGTAAGTGACTAAGGCCAAATATATTGCCATGAGTTTATCTGGTGTTTTAAATCTGTGTGTGTGTGTGTGTGTCTGTGTGTGTGTGTGTGTGTGTGTGTGTGTGTGTGCGTGTGCATTCTTGTGTGTTATTCCCTACAATGTTCCATCCTTGCTGGAAGGGACTATCTTTCCTTAGAAATGGTCTAAGAAGATGAGACTCCTGTTACTCCGGTCCTGAGAAGGAGGTAATCAGCTTCCTCCTGTTCCTTCACTTGGGGAATGCGAGGGGTTTAATCCTTCTACCCATCCTCAGAGACGACTGCCACAGAACATAGACCTGAGCTCTTTCTCTCCATAGCAGAGACTCATGAGAAGGTTAGGGACTTCTCCGTTTAATTCAATGAAGTAGGAATTTTTTGAGACATCAGCTATAGGCCCTGCATTCCCTGTTAAGGAGAGTAAAGATTATAGCTCTTGTCCATAGAGTTTAGTATATCTTGAGACGGACATGAGATTTATGTGTCACTGTTTAAGAAAACGTAGAGCATATTTAATTTCATATTAAGTTAATTAGACATTCTGACTCCTCACAAATAAAGGGTAAGCCCTGGACGAAATTGTATTGGCTGTGATAATACCACAGCAAGGTCTTTTGAGCATTTGTAACTCTCAGATTAGTCTGTAACTAATCTATGCGCTGGACACCTGGGATACAGAGCACAGTAGTAAAACCAGCCTTGAAATGGGCTGTGTTACCTACTTCGGTCTCTAGAGTCATGTTTGCTTGACTACTCTAGACCACTCAGGTCGTGTGTGTGTGTGTGTGTGTGTGTAGTTTTCATTCTTAGCATATTCTGTGTACTGTTTGTTCTATGCTATTAGGTAATTTCCCAAAGTAATAGCTTTGTATCACTTGCATTAACCCAAATTTTGCCCTAACTAAGCCAATTGTTTGCAGACTCATAGGAAGGTCCTAAAGTAAACAAACTTTGTTCTGTTAAATCTAGGTTTCTTTTTCAGGAACATTTTTTTTTTTCAAATGTCCAGACTTGGTGTCAAGGGTGTCCCAGGATTACCATTCCCAAAGGCACATGGGACGAGTGTTTGGAAGCAGGCAGCCGTTGGGAAGTGGCCATCTTGATTTTGGCACCGTTGCCTGCACTGGGGTCTTCATGACTCATGTCGTCTTGACAGAGTGTCTTAAGCAGATCCCCACAGTTTTTGCCGTTGCCAATTGTAAAGTATTGGTTTCAGGATAGTGCCTTGCTACCAACAATCCCTTCCCAAAATGTCCTTTAGTGTTTGGCCTGCAGTTATTAATGACTCAGGGACCTAATAAGAAAGTTGTAGCTGACCTGGGCTGAGCCCACGCCGAAGCGGTGCACGTTTCCGCACAGGCTCCACCCTCCCATGAGAAGCAGGTGGACCAAGCACCACGCATGTGGCTCAAAGCTTAACAGCAGAGGCCTGGTGGCCCCCTTCCAAACGGCGCTCGGGGAGTCAAGGGAAGAGCTGGAATCACAAACCAGGAGTAACAACAGCTCTGCCGTCCATCTGTGCCTCGTCGAGTACTGGAGCTCTTCTCTGGGCCGGTCACCCTTCAAACCCTCTGACAGGGCTCAGCATTTCAGCCGCTGAGCAAACAAGCAGGTTCCCCCGTTATTCACCTTGGAACTTAAATCTTTTCTTAGGCCCATCCAGGCCTCTGTGTTCCTATCTGCAAAATGGGTAAGATGATAGCATCTGCCTGGCCAGACGCAAAGTACAGTATAGTACTCAATATGCGATACTTATTGATATTACTTATCATTCTACCAAGAAGTGTTGTTGTGATACCTGATAGCGGATTGAAGATACATTCAGTGCAGTCATGTTAATACAAGTAGCTTTTGTCTTTTCCAAAAGCCCACTCCGCACCGTTGGTCTTTAGATCCCATAATAGATGGTATTGAAGTTCAAACTTGTATTTATATTTTTAAAAATATCTTACATTGATGGGACAGCATAAAATAACTTTCATATTATTAGATTATATTGCTTGACTTAATCAGATTCCACACTATACATACATAATGGAATATTTATATTAATATATAAAATAGAATATATGTATAAAATATATAAACATTCTATTTGTCTGAAATGTCAATGCCTAGTCAGAGGGAATTCAGACATGTTTGCACACAAAATAATCTCAGATTTGCTTAGTGGAAAGATAAGATATGCTAGTTGTAACTAGTCCTAACTGAGCATGTGTGGTTAGTACTGCACTGACCTTAACTGTGCTCTAGTGAAATTTAATTTGGAGAGTTCGAAGGCAAGGCAAGCGTTATTGTGAATACTTTGACACTGGGAATTTTTCCCCTTTCTCCTTCTGCAGTTGTGAGAGAGCTAGATGTAGACTGCTTCCTTTATATGCAAACAAACCAAACTGCTTGAGGTCATGGAAATTATAAAACCAAAGTTAGAGTCTAGAGACAAAGGAGTAACATGGCAGACTGCGCGCGTGGTTTCCCTCCTCGGTGCCTCGGAGACCCCACCTTGCCGGTGGCAGAGGGGGAAAGGCGTGAGGCCGTAACTGATAAGGTCCCAGTGAAAGGCGGGGCTGGGGCTTGGGACAGATGAACTCCCCTGCAAACGAGGGGTCTCAGTCACGTTCCCAGGATGAGAACGGTGAGTTCAGGGAGGCCGAACAGCCTTCCAGGATCCTCTCAGGGAGCTGCAGGGGCCTGGAGGCTCAAGTCAGCAGGTGCACAAATAGGTGGAGAACAACCTGAGGATCTACATCTGAGATTCCCACACTGACTGATGCGCCATGGCGTTTGTCACAGAAAACATTGCTTTCAAGACAATTGTCATTGCCATTGGCATTGAAAATGGCAAATGTTTTCTGTTGGTCTGTAGATCTTAACTCTCATGGGCACATCCGGTAGGGTTTTTTTGGATGGTCACTATGAAGTGACCTAATAGGATGCATAGAAGAATGTCAAGAGGAGTTAAAAACCATAGGCTTATTTCTAGTGGGATCTAGGCTCGGGGGAGGCAAGTTTGAACGTAAGTGGGAAATAACAAAAGCAAATGTCATCTCTCTTTGCCTAAAATATAACAGAAAATGGCAACATGGAGACTTCTCAAAGCAGCACTCTGAGTGTCTAAGGCGGAGCCGCTGAGGACGCTCATGCGTTTGCAGCAGAACTTGCATCTGCTGATGGCCGTTTGCCCAGAAGATGTGATACGGCTGCCCCCCTGCTCGGACTCCGGGGTGGTCTAGGGCCACAGGCACTCTGTGCGGTCCAGAATCGTCTGTCTGCACAGAGCTCCGACCTCTGTAACCCACCTACCAGCTCTCTCCTCTGTCACCCTCTCCCCCTTTCGCTTGGAAAACTTTGGGTATGGAGCAATTTCCTTTTCATGAAATCTCCCTCAAGCCCTTTTCTTCTTTCAATGTCTGAACAGCTGCCTGATACAAAGATCATTGCTCCGAAGCCGCGCACGCCCTGGGCTTTTCCCTGGGCTTTGGCTCGGCACCTTTTCATTGCTCACCCCCAGGGCCAGGATTCCTTTCTAATGGTTTGGAGATATATAAATATTGATTATATTTATACCCGCTCCCAAAGGACCAGCAAAGGACACCCATACATGGCAAAGCCACGGGAAGGAAAAAATAACACAAAGAATGATTGAAATTCCTGTGATGTAACAATATAAGGTATTTAGAAACAATTTCATAAGGAATTATCTTTCTTTGTAAAAGTCATTTCGATAGTCTAAGAGGAAATATGTTACTCTCCTAACTCAGTATGCTTCCCATATCATGGATTTGTTTTGGTAAAATACAATATGTGTTCGGATTTTTTAATAGCCCAGGAAGTGGGAGGTCCGACCGGCTGTGGAAAGCGGTGGCTACAGAACCCAAACATCTCTGCCCTGGGTTCCTGGGCAGTTGCTGACATGGTGTGTGAATGTGGGGAGGTCGCTTACCCTCCTTCTACCTCAATTTCCTCTTTCCAGAACTGGATGATAGCAGATTCTATCTTGTTGGGTTTTAGGAAATTAAATGGGATCCCCTATCTATCTATATCTACACGTAATCTATCTATCTATATGTATGTAAATTGTAAAGCAGAGATACTGAAGCATTACACACCTCAGTAAATGTGAGGTGTATTTTCCTACCACATTAATAATCACTATAATCAATAATCTTGGCTGTGATTAGTAACGAGTCTTCTGTTTCTTTGTCTCTAGAGCAAGTTCACATCTCAGTGCCCTTGATTCCCTTCCATCTTCTGCCGTCCCAGACTCCAGCCCAAAAGCCTGACGGTCTAGGGTAAGAAAGAAAAACTGAATTGTGCAGTTAGGAACAGGGCGTGCCCATCTGAATTCAGGTCCAGGCACATCAATGCCCCGCCCCTGCTGGCCCCATCAGCTCAAAACTCTGAATTTTAATTTCCTCATCTGCAAACATAGAGGATAAGACCTATTTTTACAAATAAATGAAATAACATATGCAAGAGCAGTCAAACTTACAGTTAAAGCATAGTAAGTTTTTAATAAAAATGGCTTCTATCCATCTATCCTTTCGAGCATTTTCCATGACTTTATCTGGGCAATCATTAATCGACTTCTACAACATTTAGAAACACCAAGGAATGGACGGAGGGCTGTATCCTGCCCTGAGCACCTTGAAGCATTTGTACCTTTCCTGCCACAAGTCAGAGAGGGAGGCCACCTGGAAAGATCTGTCAGAGGATAAGGAAATGAGAGAGAGAGAGAGAGAGAGAGAGGTGCGGCCATCCCGGCGGACAGACAGTGGCCGCCAAGGATGTCCATGTCCTGACTCGCAGAACCTGTGGGTATGTTGTCTTACCCGGCACAGGGGACTAGTTTTTAATGTTTTATTTATTTTTGAGAGAGAGAGAGAGACAGAGTGAGAGAGAGAGAGAAAGAGAGAGAGAGAACAGTGGGGGAGGGGCAGTGAGAGAGGACAGAGAACTGAGGCGGGCTCTGTGCGGACAGCAGCGGGCTCAGGGAAGGATCTGTTTTCAGGAACCTTTCTGAGGAACCTTGAGATCACGACTGAGCCAAAATTGGACACTCAACCGACTGAGCCACCCAGGTGCCCCAGCAAAGGGGCCTTTTGAGATGGGATTAAGACTAAGTCTCTTGACAGAGATGTTTTTCTGGATCATCCGGAAAGCCCAATCTAATCACATCTCTAAAAGCAGAGAGCCTTTCCCAGCTGCAGTGAGAGAGACAGAGGGACACCAGAGAAGCGGGGCAGGAGGAATTTGAAGAATGAAGGGACTCACTCACAACTGCTGGCTTTGAAGATGGGGGCAGGGGCCCGGAGCCAAGGAATGCCCTGCTCTCTAGAAGCCAGGAACGGCAGGAGCCTCCTGAACCAGCGGGCTTGCCAACACCTGGATTCTGGCCCTGGGAGGCTCCAGAACCCTGGGACTAAACCTGTGTGTGTGTGTTCAACCCCAGGTTGTAGCACTTTGTTCTGACAGCAGTAGAATGTGAAACCAGTCATTGGAAGGCAGGGGTTCAGATACAGATACGGACCTCATGGCTTAGGGTGCAGAGTGGGCGCTGGGGTCTGGCGGGGCTCGTGTGTGGGCCCGGGGAACTCGGGCTGCAGACTCCTCTCCTCACCATGCAGGCTCCCTTCAGAACTAGAGGCACGGTTTGCAAACGGACGCAGCCGAGGTGTGCGTTGCACACAAGGCTGTGAGATTTGACCACGGCCCACGCATGCCTGAGGACAGGCTGAGAGGAGTTGTTCTGGAGAAGGAGGGAGCAGGGGTAAACAGAATCGGCAGAGCACGGCACAAGGCACAAGTGATACATGGGAGGGGCCCCAGCACCCCTGGGCTGAGGGCTTCCATGCTCCAATCAAAGTGAACCCCGGACATGTGGATTGGCACGCCACGCGGGAGGGAAGGTGTGTTGAAGAGGCCCTCACGTGTAACCATTGTAGAACTACATTTTTAAAAGTCCTATTGGTAATAACAACCTTTAATTCAGGTCAGAGCCAGAATGTGACGTGGTCTAAGGCAGCTAAGAATTCGGTAGCCTTTGAAATTGATATACTTTGCTTACATATGATATGTTTATCATACTTCCAGTGGGGATAGGAATAAGTGGAATTTTTTACTAATAAATAAAACTTATATTAACTGGAAATATTGATTGAGCCTCTAGTTATGTTCTAAATACCATAAGCTGTGTGCTGGAGGCAGTGGGGACCGAACAGGCCGTTGACCAAAGCAGCCGTCATTATACAGCCGCGACGAGTCTAGTTCATCGTGTGTCCGTATCTGACACGGCCACCTGGTCCTGCTCTAACGCCCTTGCCAGCTTCCCGAACTGCTGCTCACTCAGCTCGCTGCAGGGCCATCTGGGCAGCTCCGGCTCTGTTCCTGCTGCACAGTAACTAAGAGGGAAAAACTAACCACGCAGCCGTCCTTCCCGTCACCTCATTGTGCCTCGCTGCGCTGTCAGTGTGATGTCATTTGTTGTGGATGGGTCATGGGTGACCACACGGGCAGCCTCCCCCCGGAGCCTGAACATCGGGCAGAGAAGCACCCTTGCCTCCTGAACTCCCCGCGGGTATCTGAGTGTGGCCCGGTGCTGACCCTTCTGCCAGGGCGAAACCCAGGTAAGAGCCATGGAAACCCCGCCTCCGTCAGAGGCCACGCTTCTCCTGCTACCGTGGCCTGGCGGCCTGGCATCGTGGCCGGGGTGTTTATCGCCTTTACTCAATGACATGAACACTCTGATTCGAGTTTCCCTGACCTCAGGCCAGGGAGTCCCCAGTGGGGCCCTGGGGTGCTCTAGAACTGCGGGGCGCGTGCACTGACTTTCCAGGCCACGGGCCTGCTGCAGACTTCTGTGGTTACTGCCAGAAGCTGACTGTGAGCTACAGTCAACTTTCTTTCTCTGCGTTCCTGCTGAGCTGTCGTACTCCGCCTCCCCCTGCCCCGTGGACCCTTGCCGTCTTAGAGGATGGGTGACTTAAACAGGCTGCAGAAAGAAAGGTTATGAACACCAAAATGCAAAAGAGAAAAGCTCACTAATTCTGTGTCCCAGTTTCTTGTTCTGTAAAATGTAGTCTGTTGGGAGGAGGAGAGAGGAGCGGGCTGGCCACCTGGGCGTGGTGCCAGGCGGTCCCTGCCGGCCGCGGACGGGTGACGGTGCGGTGCCCGTGCAGGAGAAAGGTGCTGGGGGAGACACTCCCACCAAACGTGGGTGGTGTCTCAGTATCAAGTGGACCGTGCATCTTCAGACCCCACGTGTGATCATCCCCGGATTATTTTTAGCCTAATTGGACAATCTGATTTGTTAGAAGATAGGGAATAGACTACCCATTTGATGCAACTTTTCTGTCTTTAACAATCTCTCTCTGGTGAGCTGGGAAAAGCAATCGGCTGAAGGGTAGACTCTCTTCACAATTTGGTGACATTCTTTATTGAAACTCTCACACAGTGTGCTCCCAGGAGCTGAAGCCATCTAACAACTAGAGAGAGAGGCGGGTTTCTGCTTTAGCAAATGCACCTTGAACTGAGGTGACCTGGGTTTTGGTACTGAGAGCTATGATCCCTGAGAGCTGAGATCCCTCCCAGTGACGTGCTGGGTGACGATGGCAGCGCCAGCACGGTGTGCAGACGCCTGTCTGAGGAAGGGGGGAGGGGCCACCATGAGCGGTCTGCCGGCAGGGCCCGGCTGCAGGCCCAGAGGCCACCTACTCCCGTGCTGGGGCTGGGGACTGGACTCTGGCGGGGGTTCCAGGTGAGGCCTGGCTGTTATTACTGGCACCCTTGTGAGAGCTGGGGTGCTGAGCACCTTGGCTGGGGACCCATGTGAGGTCCCTGCCAGTTCCTGCGTTCAGAGAGCAGTACAGGGTGTCCCCGTGGGTGTCCGCCTGCCGGTCCTCCAGCCCTCAGAGAGCAGGGAGGGTGAACAGAGCACGGGGTCCCCACGGCACGGGGCTGCGGCTGCAGTGTGTCCACAGCACAGGGTTTCCCCCCGGAAGTCCATTCCGCTGCACACTGAGCTTTGGGGGAGCAGAGCCATCTCTGTCCTGAATCTGTGATGCCGATGTGACAGCAGAGTGGCCATGTTGGGAGGACGGGGCTTTATAGCACAGGGCTTGGCAGCCACACTGTCACCTGTGTCCTTGCCAAGTGACCATGCTGACGGCCTGGGGATGGCGCAGGGTGCTGGGTGTCCCAAGCGAGGCTCACACCATCTCATCTACTGTGGGTGTCGGTAGAGAACTCAGTGCTGGCAGCCTTTCAGGGGACTTAGCTACTTTTCCACAGAGCCTATAGTGAGGACGGGGTCTTAGCACACTGTAATGATCTATTTTATATATCCACTTGGCAAGCCCACAGTATGCAGATATCTGGTCAAAAACCAGTCTAGATGTTACTGTGAAGGTACTTTAAAAGTGTGATTAGCATTTAACACCAGCAGACTTTGAACAGAGCAGATTTCCCTCCATAATGTGGGTGGGTCTCACCAAATCAGTTGAAGGCCCCTGGGGCGGGGGGGAAATGTTGTGGTCCCCCAAGGAAAAGGGAATTCTGCTCCTGGCAGCCTTCAGACTCATGTTGCAACATCAGCTCTTCCCCGGGTCTCTGGGCTGCCAGCCTGCTCTGCAGAATTGGGATTGGCTAGCCCCGACAATAATGTAAACCGGTCTCTTGAAACACCCGTGTCCCTCTCCACAGGTCCATGTCTGCTGGTTCTGTGCTCCAGAGAACCCTGGGAGGGAAATGGAGTGTCGGGAACCCTTCACGAGTCCCGTGCAGCTCTCTCCCGCAGTCACACTGCGGGGCCGGACGGTGGAGGTGGAGTACGGCGCTGCGTGTCCCAGCGAGCATCTCCCCTTGCCCTGGACCAGAGTCCTAGCACTGGAAGCTCGGGTGGGTGGCATGCTGCTTCGCGCCCGGGCTGTCAGTCGTGGGCGTGGAGGGAAGAGACAGTGGGACCCAAGGACGTGTTCTTGCGGCTCCGTTCTGGAACCATGTGACCCAAGCGAGTGCAGGCACAGTGTGAGGTCCCTAGGATGTGGGTGCCGCTGCACACCGGGCACAGGGGGGTCGTTCACAGACTGCCCTGTGCGGAACCAAAGCAGAGGTCACGGGGTCGGAAACCCCGGGGACGCATGTGGCGCTGGCCCGTGGGTCATGCTGGGAGTCCTGGGTGTGCAGCACCGCGCTGTGCTGGCCGGAGGCACCGATACTCTGTTCTGTGGACCCCTTTACGTTACTGGCGTCAGAGGGGGTACTGGTCATCCGTGAAGACCACCGTGAGCTCGGGGGCATGGAGGACAGGGCGGGGGGGGTCCCCTGGGAATTCAGGGACCACGTGGTGAGGACGTGTGGAGGCTTGGTGGCTGTTCCGGGTGACACCGATGTCGCTCGCAGTGCCTGGCGGCTGCGAGAGTGCTTTGGGGGCGCCCTGCAGCCGCCCCCGGGCCGTTAGGGGCGTGTTCGTCTTCAGCTCAGTGTCCTGCCTGTCCTGGAAGGCATCGCTGCAGCACTGTTCTCACAGTCCTGCGGAAATGGCTGCCTCCCCCCTGCGGTGACCCTGTCTCCTTATGGCCCAGGCTAAGGAGCTGCCCTCCCTCCTCCTGCATCGCAAGAGGAACGTGTGGCCGCGAAGAACGTTCATGATTTTCAACCACTGCAATTCACCCTTTTGGAAGAAAGGAGAATGTTTGAAGTGCTCTGGAGCTCCCAGCCTGCTGCACCAGTGTCTCAGCTGGAGAAACAGCCAAAGGGGGAGGGGGAGGGGCCCTCCGAGGCCCCAAGATGAAAGGGAGTGTGTAATCCTGCCTGGGGTGCTGTGCGCAGCCTCAGAGACCGGCCTGCAGCCCGCTCTGTGCGCTCTTGGTGGGCCCACGAAGCCCTGTCCCAAGAGGAGGGCTCCCCCAGGCCCGTCCAGCTTCCGTCTGAGGGTCTCCCCTTCCCTGTAAGACACAACGGAGCCCCGCCCACGAGCACACACCGTGAGAGACAAACCTGCCTCCAGCAAAATGTTGCCTTCCTGGGCACACGTCTCATGGCAGTTTCTGGTCAGCCTCACGCTTGCCTTTGTGGGTCTTTGAGAAGGTGTTTCAGCACTTGGCAGGGGTTAACAGGCCCCTGTGAAGTCTGTGTCTTCCTGTGATGTTCGCCTCTGTGCCTCCCACACAGGTGACCACAGTTAGGTCAGGTCTGATGCCCTGCCTCTCATTAGTATCTCGTAAAATGGGTGTAACCCTTGCTGTCTGCTAATCTCCGCAAGTGGTGATGGGGACGCGGGGTTGGGAGGGTCCTCTGGACCAGAGCTGAAGGGGTGAAGTGTGGGGAGGCGGGGTTGGGAGGGTCCTCTGGGCCAGAGCTGAAGCGGTGAAGTGTGGAGAGGCGGGGTTGGGAGGGTCCTCTGGGCCAGAGCTGAAGGGGTGAAGTGTGGGGAGGCGGCTCATCTCCACGCTGCTGTGACCTCATCCTGAAGGGAAACATTCACAAGATTGGCACGAGGGTCCTTCTCCTTACAGGCACGGGTGCGTGTTGCCAAGAGTGACACAGCCACTCAGAGAAGTAAATAATATTTCCATGGCTGAATTTGTGCTTGAACTTGCTACAGGGGGTGTGAGCGATTTTTCCTGAGACTCTGAGGGGCGCACGGAAAATGCAAACTCCCGTGAGAGGCCCCTGTTCAGAAGGACAGTTGAGAGGAGTTTACGACGCCTCTGGGCCCGGGGAGCCAAGCTTGCGGTGAGCAGGGCACGCGGGGCTGCCGGAGCCTGGACGAGGCCCTCGCTCCTCCCACAAACATGCGCACCCCGCAGCCCACGCTGCCCCAGGCGCCACATCAGCGCCACGGGTGTGCGGGGCCACGCAGGACAGGGCGGGGGCTCACCACCGTCCGAGCACGCTAGGACCGGTGCTCCGTCTGGGCTCCCGGAGAGATAAGGGTCTGTGAGGCCGGAGGGGCGGGGCAGGAGCAGGGCCGGTGCTTCCTAGGGAAGTTGTGTTGCAACGCGGGAAGGAAGGAAGCAGACGCTGGGCACTGCAGACACACCCCTGTCGGTCCGACGGGGCGTCTTGGACCGCTGTGACTGCACCACGGATCCCTGCCTGGTGACGTCTGGGTTAACGTCCCACTTATCCCCTGCAATGTTTAAAAAGAGTGGTAGGAATGCGCTTTCTCCCCACCCCTCCCCCCCAGGCTCTGTATCTGCCAAGGAAAACAGCATTTGACATTTTAGCAGCATAATGATTTGTTCAAGAAATAGCTGAGAAAAAAATGACACGTGACTCGGAAGTTCAGGCACAGGTTACATTGAGAACAGGGGTGGGGGGGACACAGGGTCTGCATGTCGCGGGGGGGGGGGCAGCAGGCTGCGAGAGCTCCACCCAGCACCGCCCATGCATGAGGGGCCCTGCTCCCCCTGCCCGGACCGGTGATGGGGGGCAGGTGGAGGTGCTCTGCTTCTCGGTCTTGCTCCATTTGCTCTTGGCAGGGGTCTGCATCTAGCCACCCACCAGCTTTCCTTCTCTCCTCCTCCACACAGGTGATGGCGCCCTTTGGAGTTTTAAGTGGGGCTGTGTAAGGTCGACAGGTGTGTACATTGAGTGTGTGGCGGTGTGTGTGTGTACAGGTGTGCATGCACGTGTGAACGTATGGAGTATAGAGGAGAGCTTGCAGCCAGGGCACTCAAGGCGGGAGACGACCAGTGGAGTCAGAACCGCACATCCCCTTCTCGCCATTTCCATCATTACTGTTCTTCCTGGGAGAAAAGATGGAGCCACAAGGCTCGGCTTCCTTGGGAGTAACAGAGTGGGGCTGTCGACAGGCAAAGTGGCATCCGTATCCAAACAAACAACAGGACCCTCCTGGGGGCACAGCCGGTGCTGTGATAAAGGAGGGCCACAGAGGAGGAGAGAGCCCTTTGTCGGAGGAGCTGGCCCCGCTGGGGAGGAGTGGGCTGCATTCCACCCTGCAGGTGCCGGCTTCCTTTCTTCTGCTCCACAGGCCAAAGCCAAACTCACAGTCGTGCCCGCACACACCCTTTCCACCTGGGCGGATCAGGCTGGACAGGTGACTGTTATTCTCCGTTCCTGCTCCCGCAGGTGTCTGCATTCCTGAGCGCCTGGTCACCGCACTGGTGCTTGCTGCAGGCTGCGCCCTGGCCTGTGCTCTGGGTGGGGGTGGACGGCCTGCCCGGCTTGATGAATGTCTCTGGGGCTGACTGCTGCTCCAAACAGCCCTGTCGGCTGCCTCGCCCTGAGGGGAAGACCTGTGCCCAGCGTGTGGGCTCAGCCTCACCTTGTACTTCTGTGGGAGACAGCAAGGGTATGAGAACATGAGACTCAGGTGATTTCTGTGGAAAAGGGCCAAAGCTTGTTCCCCATAAATTGATTTGGTAAATGAGAGACAACAAGCTGTCTTCTGACAGCCAAGCTGTTTTTATTAACACGAAAAACACACTGTCACTTCCCATTATAGCAGGTACACATTTCCCAAAACATTGACCTTGATGCTGTCAAACGGCCACCAGAGGCAAGTCCGGCTGTCCCAGCATGGCGTCCCAGGCATGTGCCACCTGGCCACCTGTCTTTCCCACCTTCTAGCCCGCCTCTTCTCTCCCTGACCCCTTTGACCCTCCTTTCTACACTCGGGCTCACTCTTCTTGACTCTACTTTCTAGAATCCCCTCCACCTTAACCCTTCTGGGATTTTTTTTTTAATAGACTTTGTTTTTAAGAGCCTTCTTAGGTTCACATCAAAATTGAGAGGAAGATTCAGGGAATTCTCATGTAGTTTCCCCCATTATCGATTTTCTCCACAGAGCTGTACATGTGTTACAGTCCATGTACCTGCACCGACGCACCACAGTCACCCAGAGTCCATGGTTTATATGAAGGTCACTCTTGGTGTTGTACGTTCTATAGGTTTTGGAAAAATGTATGATGACATGTTTCCACTATATGGGATCTCTTCTGTAACCCCAAGTGTTCTTGATTTTCTTCTCACCCACTATTCTGTTTACAAACTGTAAGGCATTACCATGTTTGTGATCTATTTTCCTTTGCCTTTAGTTTATTAATTAAGCCATGCCCGTTTAAAACACCAGTGTTGTGTTGTGCTTCAGTGCAGGGTCTGTCTGCTTCAAGGCACCTTCAGTTATCGTTTGGAGTAAGTGCCAAGAACTGTTTGTTAATTTGATGTTACTCTGTCTATACCCCACTTCTACCCAGACCTCCTCTTTCTTGTTTCTTCTATACAGAGTTTCATCACACTTGAACCATTTTAATCCCTTTTGTTGGTCCATTAGGCTACCTAGATGGACTCTCCAATATGGTGGCTGCTAACCATAGGTGGCTGTTTAATTTTAAATAAATTAAAATTGAGTTAAATTAAACTTTAGTTCCTAGTGGGACTCGTTACAATCCATGTGATCAATGGCCACGTGTGACTAATGCCTACTATATTGGTCAGCACCGATTACAGAACATGCCCATCATTGCAAGAAATTCTATTGGACAGCATTGCTACATATTTAAAGGTCAACATATATCATGATCTTTTAAAGGTGTAAAGCAGATCAAAGTTTCCATACCCATTGCCCTACACAATGTATTTTAATATATTCACTTTCATTTTTAATGTTACATAGTAGTTTGTCTTATAGGAAATTGTTCTGGCTAGAGAGTTAGCCATTCAATTTTGGAAGCATTTTCATTTTTTCCCTTCTTGTTTATCAAACTAAATGAAGAGTGTTAAAACCTCAACGATGTTTATGCATTAAGTTCATACTTTGGAGCAGATGAAAGTTCTCTCCTAAAAATGGAAGACCAAACAAGAGCAGAGGTCATGGACAGTATCTCTTGGTTTTTAGGTTGGAGAAAAAGTTTTAGACATGTTTATTATCAATTTGTAATTATTTGACTTCTGCCTTAACCAAAAAGTAGAAAGTTGCCCCCTTTTAAAGGAAGATGTAATTCACTTCAAGTTCAAAACTATACCAAACATACACAGCTGTGTCCATATGTTGCTTAAAAATTATTT
The DNA here is from genome assembly GCA_004023785.1 of Mungos mungo. Taxonomy (NCBI): domain Eukaryota; kingdom Metazoa; phylum Chordata; class Mammalia; order Carnivora; family Herpestidae; genus Mungos; species Mungos mungo. Next base: position 61,023 of record PISW01004227.1, on the reverse strand, counting down.
TCTAAATAGTAACACTAAAATTAAACTTTGTGTTAGAAAGAAACGCACAAATGACTGAGAACACCATGGCCGTCCTTCCTGCAGAAATGCCTTTATTGATTCCATAAGAGCCCACTGAGGTGGGCAATCAGAACATTTTTGGTCAAAAGGCCACTGGACTTTTAAATGAGAGATAGATTGCAACTGTTGGTGCGGAACAGTGCATCCGCACTAATGGGTATCCTACTGACATTAGTGTCAGCTTGACACAATCTCCCTTATTACAGAGGGAGGAAAACACAACCATCAATAAATTTCTAAACACTAGATTGCATTCTCTTTACAGTTGACATCTTAAGAGTTAGGGCTGCCTGGGTGACTCAGTCGGTTGGGCATCGAATTTTGGCTCAGGTCATGATCTCATGGTTTGTGAGTTTGAGCCCCAGGTCTGGTTCTGTGTTGACAGCTTGGAGCCTGGAGCCTGCTTCAGATTCTGTGTCTCCCTCTCTCTGCCCTCCCTCCTCCTCAACTAAATAAACATTAAAAAAAATAAAAGAGTTAAGTGATTGGGGTCATATTTTTTTGCTTGAATAAAATTATTTTCCTTTGGCTTTGTACTGGATTTACTGCTTGTAAGAATCAGCTGGCTTTAGGAAACACCGATAAAATTTGTTCAAATAGAATGGATTCTTAATCATTTCAACTCAAATCTCCAAAATGCTCCCTCACCTAAGGTCTTATATGAATATGTAGGTTTTAGTTTCGTAGAAAAATACACATGACACAATATCATTTTACTCATTATGTTTTTTCACATCAGTGGCTATTGAAGCCATTTTTAAATTTTCTTAAAATTTTTAAATGTGTATTTAGTTTTGAGAGAGAGACAGAGTGTGGGTAGAGGAGGGGGAGAGAGACAAGGAGACATAGAATCTGAAGCAGGCTCCAGGCTCTGAGCTGTCAGCACAGAGCCTGATTCAGGGCTTGACTTTACCTGAGCTGAAGTTGAACACTCAACCGACTGAGCCACCCAGGCTCCCCAGCCATTTTTATTTTCTGTAGTTAGAAACCTTGTGAAGTCCAAGAGATCTTGGGATGATGTCAGATGTTGCTACTAAACAGACAATAATTTGTAGGATTTGCAGGGCAAGATCTTCACATGAATATTCAAGTCCAGCTCTTGTTGTGTTGCTGTTCTTGTTCAAGTATCAGTAAAGGGACTTTGTATTTTCAGACACATTTAAGCTTTTCTACAGCATTCATGCTCAGTAAATATATAGAAAGTATGCTTAACCTTTCAGTAGGTAAATTGGCTCCTTGTGGGATTTTCAAATCAGCAACCAAGCAATTTATTTGATTTTTCAGACCAAAAGCAAGGAGGGAAACAGAATAAAGGAGATCCAGTTTCATACAAAAACAGCTAAAATAAGAATTAGCAAAGAAAACATACTCATAACACCTAACTCCTTTAGGGAAGTGCCTTTCTTTTCAACAAGTAATATTTAATAAGCAGTCAACTTTGCTGAGACAAGATATTTATTCAGTTTAATCACAGGGATTTTGCAGTTTGTGAACACAATGTGATCTCAAAGTTAATTGATGAGTTGGTTGTTTCAAAGTCAGAATTTATTTTCTCATAGAAATGATGCTATTGATTGTGGTTGTATTCTTGGCTTATCCCATACAACCCGTTTAACCCACAGTGTAGCAAGACCATATTCCCAGCTATGGTTCAGCGACACAGATTCCAGTGAGGCCATAGGTCTCCGAGCCCCAGAGCCAACAGTAATCAGGGCAGTGGGACAAGAGGTGGAGATCCAGACAGAAGTTCTGGAAGCCAGGCAGCTCTTCAAGCATTAATAGAACCAGATCTTGGAAGCAGCCAAGTAGGAAGGTAGGAAGGGTTAGGACCCCACAGTGGGGCTCTGTGGGGGGCAGTGATGTGGGGGTGAGGGCGCCAGGTGCAGAGGGCGTCTATCAGCTGTGAATGGGAAGAAAGCATGATGCAAGAGTGACCTTGGACAGAAAGCAACGTGAGGGCTGTGGCTACAGGATGGGGTAGGGGCTGGAGAAGGGGGTGGGGAGAACCTCAGCGATGTCTGAATATTCCACACCATTTCTACGTCAAACGCCCTGCAACAGCGCCCCTTCATATCGATGTTGCCTTTCCTCACTGGGCCATGGGAGCCAGGGGGCAACCATCTCGATGTCGGACTAGGCTTCTGAGATGTCCGAAGTCTGAGACTCTTCTACTCTTACCCTCACCAGGCATGTGTGAAGTATTTCGGGGCATGAGCCTCAGTTTCTTCTTTCATAAACTGGAGATAATACTTGTTCTTTGCTGCATAGCTCAACAGAAATCCTATACAGATAAAAAAAAAATAAGATATTTAAAATATTATGTGTATCTTATGCTAATGCCAACGTATTTATATAGAATTTAGGTCACACATGTGGAAACTAACTTCTCTGATGTTTACATCTGCTGATTAGTTTTCATGATGTTCCAAAGTACAAAAAACGGAACGCACACGACTCAGGCGGTCCACACATTTTAACAGAGGATTTCGGTTACTTGTCCCTTCCAAGTTGCTAGAGTACCTGAGGCGCATAAACGCCTACGCAGGTGATAGGAAGGCAAGAAGGCCGGAGCACAGGGCTGAGTAAATGTCAGCACAGGGGTGCCCGGAGGGCGCTGGCGCGCACCTGCCTGCCAGCGAGGGGGGGCTGGACGCCTGCTGGGAGCCCTCTGCCAGGGCGAGGGGAGTCCAGGCCGAAGCGCCAGGGGCCTCGGGAGCAGTGCCCGGCCCCGCGCCCGTCCTCGGCCCCCGCTCGCCCCCGCGCCCGCCCTCGGGGTCCCCCGCTCGCTCCCGCGCCCGCCCTCGGGGCCCCCTGTTGTCCCCGCGCCCGTCCTCAGGGCCCCCTGCTCCTCCCCGCGCCCGTCCTCAGGACCCCCGACGTCCCCGCGCCCGCCCTCGGGGCCACCCCTCGCCCCCGCGCCCGCCCTCGGGGTCCCTCGTTCCCGCGCCCGCCCTCGGGCCCTCACTCGTCCCCGCGCCCGCCCTCGGGTCCCCCACTCGTCCCCGCGCCCGCCCTCGGGTCCCCCACTCGTCCCAGCACCCGCCTTCGGTTCCCCCCTCGCCCCCGCGCCCGCCCTCGGGGCCCCGCCGGCAGCCGCAGGCCCAGGGCGCAGGCCGGCCGGCCCCCGGGGGTGGGGGAGCGCGGTCACCCGGCGGTCTCCAGGGCCCGGGCACGCCGGCGGAGGCACGTCGGGCGGCGCAGGGACTTGCAGGCGGCGGCCCGGGCGGCGGCCCGCTCTGAGCAGGCTTTGTTTGCGCCGCCCGCCCGGTGGGCATCCTGCCTCCGCAGCGCGGCTCGCGGGCCCGGCGCGGGCGGGGCGGGGGGCACGCGAGGATGTGGGCGAAGGCGAAGCGGCGGGCGGCGTCAAGTCCGGGCAGGACGCCCCGTTAGTCACGCTGCCGCGAAGTGGGCAGCGCCCCGCCTCTCGGTGAGTCAGGCGGCAGGTAAATAGAGGGCTCAGTGTCTGCGGGGCTCTGGGCCAGCGCGCTGAGCCCTGTCTGGCTTCCAAACAGATGCTCCCGCGGGTCTCGCTTTAATGATTTCCTCGCGTGAAGCGAGCACCGAGTGTTTAGACAGGTCGGCTGTGGTGTAGACTGACACACAACCGCAGGCGCACGCTTTCCCGCCACCCCCTCCCCCTCCCCACCAGCCTCCACGTCCCCACAAAGCGCAGATTTAGAAGCAGGTGTGCTGGGCTGTGGTGGGTACTGGTATCTGCATACCTTTCTCTCCATGCCGCGCCCCACCCGATTTGGAAATGATTAGAGAGGAAAGAGGAGAATGAACCCGCTTGTTAGAAAACTAAAGCAAAATGCTTGTCAAATGTACATGATCAAACATATTTTAACGTGGCTGCTAGAAGAGCTCTATAACAACAATGGTTCCTTGTCACACTCCCATTTATTATACCTATATGACGCCCAGAGGACAGTGACTAGACAGACGTGTGGAGCAATGGCGCTCCGGATTTCATTGCACATAGCCCTCTGTACGGGGGATGCTGTCTCGGTTCTAGCTAACAGTGGGAAAGATGCCGTGTCTGAACATTTCCACCAGCTCCTGAGACACTGGGGCACTGACGGCGAGCTCCAGGAGAGGTGCTTGCAGTGCTGTGGGCCTGATACTTTTGTCCGTCTTCCCACAGCGGATGTGACTGGGTGCGTCATGAACCACAGGCGCATGAGAGAGGGAGGTCGCGAGGTTGACCCTGAAGTGATCGAGCAGGAGTCTGTGTTAGGAACCAGACCGCGGTCTTACCCCATGAATGTTTAGTTTCTCGTGGGGCCACATGAGAAGGCGGTGTTTGCAAATGTCATCTGACATCATGCCATTCCCTCTTAGTCTGTGTACGGCTCACAGTGAGCCTGAGCTCCTGGGCAGGACATGAGTGCCGGGCGCATTCAGAAAGGTGCTTACTTTTTATTGCTTCCTTTGTAACTGTTGATTTCTGAATAAAAATCCTTCTCCACTCAAGAGATAGAAAAGGAACTCCTAAGCTCCTAGAGACACATAGGACTGACTTTAGGTTGAATGCGCTTCCTCAGATGAACCCAGGTTTTCTGCTACTTGCTTGCAGCAAATAGTCCTGGTCTAATCAGAGATCTTCTTCGAAACTCTCTCTTCCTTGATATGCATTTGATAAAGCCTGAATATGTGGGCATTTAAGGAGAATATGCCCTTCCCTTATGCTCCACCTGACCTTACGATTTTCTTTCTTTTCTACTATATGAACTATTACACATTCATGGGCTATAATAAAAGTGCTTTAAAATAGTGGTAATATCCACTGATAACTTTGCTACTAGCTGCTCACTATTGTGTCATATTCGGGAACTCTGTGTCCTTAATGATGAAGAGATCTTTGAAGTATGCATGGCTTCAGCACACCTCTCTGCAGATTATTCCCACATTTTTATTTTTGTTTCACAGATATTCCCTACGATAAGGCCCGATCTTCTTAGCAGCAATTTTAACATGTCCCAGGACATTGCCATATTCAATTTTAATGTCCAAATGTACAAAACCAAATTCCAGGTTTTTTTGTCCAGACAAGAGAGCACTGACTCACCTCTGCTCATGTCTACAAGTTCATCTATAAACTCTAGAAACAACACAAATACAGTCACAGGAAGACTAGGGTGGAAAGAGAGAAGCAGTCTGGTCCAGGACTCAGGGCTCCAAGAGTAGCCCAGTGCAGGGGGTTAGGACCCTGGCTAACAGAAAGAGGCCCAGGTATGGTCCTTCCTTTCTGGATGATACACGCCAGCCCATGGCACATGACAGGACGTCTTTGCAGAACCTTGCTGACATGAGAGACCAGGGGATAGGCTCTCCTTCCCCATGGCCTAAAACCTCCTTCTTGCCCTTGTGGAAAGCACCAACAGATTAGATGACATCACAGGCTCTTTGTCCCCACAGGACAGAGACCTCTCCCTGTGGAACCCATTTCCCCTGCTCGAGGCACTGTGGGGCCAGTTGGATCCACTACAATAGCTTCAGGACCCAGAAGCACTCTTCAAGCTCAAGGGCAGGAATTCTTTCTACCACCTGCGCACAGCAGTCAACTGGGCAGCCAGGAAGCAGTGGATTCAACCACAACAAGCAGGCACTCATTGGGGGTTAGTTCTCTGCTAGGCTGAATCTGAGACTCCCTTCCTTTCTCAGGGACAAGGGACAGCTAGGGAGTACCAGTGGAGCTATCTGGTCATAGTAACTACTGGCTGAAGACTGCTCTTTCTCCCAGAGGCCTCAGAACCCCTCTCCTTTCAGAGATCCCATGCTTCTTGCTCTCAGGAGCTCCTTCTGCACCTTTAGCGAGCACCAAAAGGGATAAGTGACGGAGCACCAGTGGCCCCAGACAAACCAACCAGACCAAAATAACACCACAGGGACTCTGAACCTAAATTGTCACTGGAGCCACAGCCCACAGAATTACCCAGGACCTACTAGTTATCCTAGAAAGAGTGACTGCATGTCAAAAATGGAGGATCTGAATAGGACCCAGAGACTCCTAATAATGATAAAAAAAATCTTTGTCTCACCTGTGAGACAAAGAACCAAGAAAAATCACAAGCAGAATGAGAAAAAATGGTCAACAGAGGCCAACATGAAACTGCATCAGATGTGGGGATTAGCTGACAAGAGCTCTAAAGTAGGCATCACAAAAATTCTTTAACATGCAATTTAAAATTCTTTTGAGGTGCGCCTGGGTGGCTCAGTTGGTTGAGCATCCGACTTTGGCTCAGGTCATGATCTCATGGTTGGTGGGTTTGAGCCCAGTGTCCGACTCTGTGCTGACAGCTAGCTCAGAGCCTGGAGCCTGCTTCAGATTCTGTACCTCCCTTTCTCTATGACCCTCCCCTGCTCGAGCTGTCTCTCTCTGTCTCTCAAAAATAAATTAAAAACATAAAACATTTAAATTCTTTTGAAATAAATGAAAAAATAGAAGTAGAAATTATAGAAGCAAAGAAAGAGAAGTTTCAAGAAACAACCAAATAAAATTATAAAGCTGAAAAATACAAGAGCAAAAATAAAACCACACTGGCTGGGCTATCAGTGTGGAGATGAGGGTCAACAGAATCACGGCACTTAAGAACAATCTGAATAAAGGAGAGAAAAATAGTTAAAAAAAAAAGCGCGGGATCTCAGGAACCAGGCAGAAAATAGCAAGGGTCTAACATAATGTTATCAGAGACGCAGAAGGAGAGGAGTAAGGGAGTGAGGCTGGAGGAACTTCAAATAAATAATGGATGCAGTCATCCCAAATGTGAAAGATGAAAGACATAAAAATTATATTTTCAAAAAGCTGAACCAACCTTCAATAGGATGAACCCACGGAAATCCATGCCAATACACGTCTTGGCCGAATGTCTGAAAACTAAAGGCAAGTAAAAAATCTTAAAAGCAGCCAGAGAGAAACACCACTTTGATTGATAGCAAATGTCTTTTCTGAAAATGTGGAGGCCAGAAGAAGTGGTACATCCTTTATAAATCCTGAAGGAAAACAACTGTAAACTACAAATTCTATACCCAGCAAAGTCATCTCTCAAGAAGGAGGGAGAGAAGAAAATGTTTATTGCTAGTGACCCAGCTCTTCAAGAATGAGCATCGGAAGTTCTCTAAGCAGAAAGACTGTGATATGAAGCATTCCTAGAACTTTAGAGAGAAGAATCATGCAATTAGTAGACTCTTCCTATGATTTGCTAAATCATATTTGATGTGTGAGGGAAAATTTATAAAGCCATGTGAATCACATTCACTACATGTTGAAGAAATACATAAGAGGATTGTACGGAAAGAGTGAGTGAGCCGAGACATAAAAGGACACATAGCCTCTGGACTTCACCAGAGCTGGTAAAATATCGATGCTGGTCGACTACGATAACTCATGTGTGCGTATCGTTATAGCAACCACTAAGAAAAACATATGAAACAACGTCCTAAAACTTACTATAAGAAATCAAGCTGGAAGCGATAAACTAGGTTTCATCAAAATTAAGAACTTTTCCTCTGTAAAGACCCTGCAACAAGTGTGAAAAAACAGGCTACCAACTTGGAGAAATATTGGCAACAGAGGGTTAGTATTTCAACAAAGCACGAGTATGCAGTATATATCCAACAAAGGATTAACATCTAAAATATATAAAGAACTCTCAGAACTCAACAGTAAAAAAAATAATCCAGTTAGACAATTGGCAAAAGACATGAACACACCATTTTGATGAAGAGGATATGTAGATGGCAGAATTCATGAAGAGTATTTAACACCACTTGCTATTATTGAATAGCAATATTCAATCTACAAACAAGCAATATTTGTTTCAATATATTGAAACAAAGCACAGTCACAGGTATCAGGTATTAGGGCTAGATTATATATTTTTCTTGGAGGAGTTCATAAGTCAACCCTCTGAACAGTATGTCATACCCTTCTTTGTCTTTAGAGCAAAACACTGGTAACAACATCAAGTACTTGTAATGATGGGGAGAGACTGGATCACTCATACACATACCATTCTAAAATGGTGCAGCCACTCTGAAAACCAGTTTGGCAGTTTCTTACAAAACTGAACATGTAACTGACATAAGTAATAAGCTCTAGCATTTATTTGCTGTGTGACTTTGGACAATTTAGTCAAACGCTTAAAATCTTGATGTTCTCATATAAAATGGGCATAATAATATTACTACTTCCTTGGACTGTTGTAAGGATTAAATGAGATAATGCATATGAGTCCTGAGAACAGAACTGACATACGGTTTTTCTCAATAGTTTTTTTTGGTAAACTTTATTAATAGTATTATTATTACTGATTTTATTTAACAGCACATTCTGATTAAAAGCAGTCTAATTTAAGATCTTTCTGAACATATTCTATTTAGTAAGTAAAAGAAAATAAACCTGAATCCTCAGGTAGGTCACTGAGGATTAGTACTAGATATAAAAATTGTGAGGGCAATGAATTCTTGTTTTCATTCATGTATTCAATAAATTTGAACATTCACGTGTTAGCCACCATTCTATTCTCTGAATATACAGCATTATCTCTTGGAACTTACAAATTTTCTTTTCTTTTTTCTTTTATTTTCTTTTCTTTTTTGTTTTGTTTTGTTTTGGTTTTGGTTATTACTTTCAGACAGCATATTTGAACATGGACTTTAAAATAGCCTATTTACAGCTAGGTTAGTCATAGTATTTAAATCCACGGAAATTTTATAGTTAATTTTTTGGACTGTGCTATATTTCCAGACACACATATGAAATTATCATTTGGTGTGCTTCTATCAGACAAGGGAGTCTTGCAAATGTGGATTTTAAGGGGAATTATACTGTTTCCAAGTACAATCAGAGTTATGTGACTGAGGAATATGGACGTTGGGTGCAGCCCCCATTCACTACCCATTGTTAGGAAGTGACCATGCTAGGTCCTGAATGACAGCATAGACCTGGCTGATAAATGTTGACTATAGGAGAAAGTTACATACTGTATGAATCAATGCTTATAACATTCATGAAATGACAAAATTATAGACATGAAGGACTCCCTGAATTTTTGCTTCATGGCTTTGAAGTTCTATTGTTTGGTGCATATATATATTTTGCATCCCTGTATTGATCCCTTTATCAGTCTATTAGTTTCCTAGGGCTGCATAACAAACTCGCACAAACTAGCTGGCCTCAAAGAAGAGAAATTTATTTTTTCCAAGTTCTGGGGATTAGAAGTTTGAAACCAAAGTGTTGGCAGGCCCATGCTCCCTCTGAAGGCTACCAAAAAGAACCTTTCTCTGCTTTTCTCCTGATTCTCAGGTGGTTGCCAATGGGTAGAGTTCCTCGCACTGTACATTTATCACTTCCGTCTCTGCCTCTGTTGTCACCTGGTGCTCTTCACATGTGTTTGTGTCTAAATTTCCCTTTTCTGTGGACACCAGTCACATTGGATTAGATCCTTCCTAATCCAGAGAAGCCATATCTTAAGTTGATTGCACCTGCAAAGATCCTACTTCCAAGTAAGGTCACGTTCACAGGTACCCCGCATAAGGACTTGATCATATCTTTTAGGAGGGAGGGGTCAAAAGTCAACCCATTATATACACAGTATGTCATATCTTTCTTTGCCCCTAGTCATTTTTTTTTCCCCTGAGGTGGACGTTATTAGATGTTAACATGGCCACGCCTACATTTTTTTCTTGTGCTCTTAATGTTGCGTGATCTGTGTTTACCATCCTTTAACTTTCAGTAGCCTATGTCATTGTATTTGAAGTGATTTTTTTCTTTTTCTTTGCTTTTTTGTGGCTAATAACAGTAAAGTTTTATCGTTCACAGGATATTTTGGCTGTGGGCTGGCTGAGGCATGGACCCTGTGTCTTCTTCGGTGTTGGCTCCAGACTGCTGATGGGGACGTGTCGTGATCCGGAGCAGAGCCACAGGCCTGGAGCAGCGGTGGCTCTCAAAGCTTCTGCTGGGAGTCGCCCACAGCACTTCTCCTCAGGCTCCACCGGCCAAGGCAGGTCGTGTGCCTGGGCAGCAACAAGGGGCTCTTTCTCATCATGCTCGCATTGGCTGCAGATCGACTGCGGCTCTGCTCCCCACCTCTTCATTCCAGGATCCAGGGTGAAAGGAGCAGCCCCTACTGAGACCTGTAGGACACCTGCTCTGGACCTTTGATTGCTTCTCTCAAGCTAAAATCTTGTGGAAATGAGAACTTCACGTCTCCCTCCCCTCAACATTTGTGTTCAGATTCTTGGGATACTTCCAGACATCCCGAGAAAATAAGGATAGTTTCCCCGTGCAGTGTTCGTATGTGCCCCCTGAGTAATGATGTTATAGGCTCTCTGAACTCTCTGGGTCCAGTCAGTGGCTAAAGCAGCTTCTCTTTAATGGGGAGCTCTGGTGGGTTCCACGGAGCATCCTGTGTCGGTGTCTTTCCCGTGGTGTTCCCTTGGTATGAACAGACACAGCCCTGTCTTGGCGAGTGCGCTAATCTTTCTGCAGCGCCGCCGGAATCTGTGGTCCGTCTCCAGGTCTTTCTTGCTGAGCCCCAGCGACCCCACAGACAGCAAATGTGCACAAAACAGGAGGCCCAGACCGGCCCTCTCTCTTGCAGACCTTTCGCCTTCTCAGGGGCAAGAAACACGCAGCAGCTCTTGGCCTGATGAATTCTGGGAGCAGGAGGCAAATATTGTTGTATAATTTTTTGTATCCTTTCTCATCAATTTCTGTCTTTTGATTAAGTGTATTAAGACACTACGAGGTTATTACTGGAATGTTAAGGCTCAACTGGGCCAATTCGTTGCTTTCTATTTGTTTCCCTTTCTCATTCCCTAGTTTCTATTTTCTTGGCTTTTTGTGGATCACGCACTTTTAGGATTCCATTTTTATTTATTTACAGTGTTTTTAAGTATATTGCATTTTATAGTTTAATTAGTAGTTGCTTTATGTGTTACCATATACATAATACATCATGTCTACTGGTATCACTCTTTAACCCTTCATGAAGTGTAGACATCATAGTTCCATGTTGGTCCCATCCAGTATCTTCTCAATTAAGTGATTTAAATATTTTTTTCTATATACACATGTAGCACCACATCAGATAGTGTTACATGTTTTGATTTAAACATTAAATATATTTTAGGAGATTCTATTATGTTTACCACTATCTCACCCATTCCACTGGTTTCTTTCCCTTCTAAAGTTGTGAGCAATCTGATTTTTTTTTTTTTTTTTTTTTTTTTTT
>PISW01004227.1:0-49626 GCA_004023785.1 Mungos mungo | reverse complement strand
CATGGATCTCCATAGGTTCATCCTGTTGGAGGTTGGCTCAGCTTTTTGAAAATGACTTGATGTCCTTCACCCTTTACATTTGGGAAGTCTGCACCCATTATTTCCTTGAAGCTCTTCCAACCCCACTCACTTACTCCTCTCCTTCTGGGTCTCTGATGGGATAGTGAACCTTTGCTATTTTCTGCCTGCTCCCTGAGACTCTACTTCCCTGGTGGGAAATGCAAGGTTTGCTCCTTGCTTATTCCTGCATATTCCTTGCTTATTATCCCAGAAGGGGAATTTGAGTGCCACAGAGAAGAAAGGGATGTGGAATTTCAAATCCCTCTCTGGCCTACTGAAAATGCAAAGGCAGGAGAGAAATGGGGTCTGGTTCTCTACTGGTGTTTGCCCACAACAGAGGACATGTTACCAAAAAGGTTTTCTGTTGTTAGGCCTCCCTCTTCTTGTTTCTTTGGCCAGGAAAATAGGCTTTTCTTGGAAGTCTTCTTGTGCTGCTGGTGATTCTGGATTGGAACTTCTTTAGCATCCAAATATACATTGGATGTTGCTCCTCAAGTGCTGAGCTTCCTAGAATGGCTTCCTTCTTCCTTTAATCTGAGTCTTGATATGCTTGTTCCTTGTGTGTGAAGGCTAAGTTTTTTAAGTTGTAGAAGGGTAGGCCTGGTAGGACCAGAACTACTCTAGCTTGAGGTAACTGCAAGTCACCCTTCAATTTATTTTACGAATTCTGTTTAACTTTTGATAACCGACTATTCTGCTCTATTGTTGTGACGTCACTTACAATCAGGTAAGCATACAGTGGTGCTCAATTCTGGCAGGTTTTGCAACTGTGTCAGTACTGCAGTGGAATGGGGGAGCGGGATGGGGAAGTCATCTGTCCACCTGTCTTTATGTGGGTAAAGTACATGTTTCTTCTTTGCAAAGTGCCAGTTGAAGGTGAGATTTCATAAGCCAAGGTAAACAAAGCCCGAACCACAGGATGAAAAGCTCATACAAACCAAGACTGTAATAGTTTTATAGACAAGTTGAAGCCAGCAAAACGTTAGAATGAAGATAAATAGGAAATGCGGACTTGAGGCTTGGGCATTATCTAATGATTGGAGATGACCACACTTTGTTGGGTTGAGTAAAAGGGAAAATCCACATTCTTCTGTAAGACAGACTTAATGAGCACAGCAGGGCCAAGATATTTAGGAGTTAGCAAGAAAAAGAGAGACATTTGCATATGATCCATCTTGTAACTGCACACTGCAGTGCCTGGACACACATGGTAAAATATAAAATTACTGAATACATGGAGCTCGTATCCTTAATCTAGCTGTTACCGCTTTCTGGTAGTCACTAGTCACTAGTCCTCTTGAGGTGGAGGGTTGTTAATCTCGCAGGAATTCCTCTTGGTGTTAGAACCAGCCAGTGGCAGCACACATATATCTCTCCTCAAAAGAAAACTAACGGAAAAAGAAGACCCCGATGTGGTAACAGAATGATGCAGGCCAGGTTTGTTGAGAGTGCTCTTACCCTGCTTCCACTTTTCAGCAACTTTTTCTATTGAAGTCTTCAGTGATGTTCTTAATTGCCTTAAGTAAGATTTAGTGCAGTCTCAGCACATAAAGAAAGCTCTGCTACAGTCCGCTGCTCTGACAGGGTGGTGTGAGGCACCTATAGCCTGGACACAGTCCTTTAAGCCAAACTTAAGCTCTCATCATGGAACCTTAGGTACAACATCTCTGCTTAAGGTTTGATTTTTTCATATTAATTTTTATATATGCGAAAGGATGCCCACTAAGGTTATTCCCTTTGGTGTCATTTAAAAGTCTATTAACTAGTTGGTACTTAACCTTTTACTTTCTGTATAAGTCTAATTACATGAAATAGAAGTGGGGGTTTTGATTTTTTACTTTGCTTTTCTGTTTGGAGTGTCATTGTAACTACTGTATTGTAAATGACGGAAAATAATTGCATATGTTAAAAAAATAAAATAAAATGTCCTTTATCAAAAAAAATAAAAGTCTATTATGTTTTAAAATACAGTACAAGAAGGTAACCAACATTATATACATTATAACATTATATGCATGATACATTATAATATATAATTATCCACATTATAACATTATCAATATACCTTTAATCTACTTAGCATCTACTGTATTTAAGCTGTTGCAATTCTTTTAATATAAAAGTGTGTCTTGCTTGAAAAATCTTTCTCTGAACCCCATGTAAGTCAGCTTAACAGGCTCTATCACAGTTCCTTATTTAATTTCTTCTTGGCACTAATCATCACAGTCTAAATTCATATTATTTATTTATTTTTATCTTAACATTTCTGGAGTGTGGCTTCTACAATTAGGATGTAAGCTCCATGAGTGTAGCGATGTCACATGTTTTTTTATTGGCCTCTCTCTGTGCCTCAAATACTGTCTAACATCCATAAGAACTTCAGTGATAATTGTTGAATCAAATAATCAATCAATCAATTCACCAGTGTATTTTGTAAGGGTAGGCATTATGATCCCATTCAATAGATTGAAACTCTCAGAAGTGTAAAGTGGACATTCTGATGACTTTGGTCATTACCTCAAGGAGGTTATCAGACCCAAGGAAAGGGAGAGTAGAGAACACTAAAGACAAATGTGTTTTCCATGGCTTAAGTTCCTTACATACAAGTGCATTTGCATATCTGTATCAAATGTTAAATATTTACCCATGCTCCTCCTTGCCACTTTCAAATTACTGTCCCTCTTGCCACTCTTAGTGCTCAGCTTTGAACTTTGCCATCAAACCATGCTATTCCCTCTCCAACCCTTGTTTCAGCAAGCTGTAGTCTCTCTACTCATGCACCCTATGCCATGAGTCTTGAAGATTTTTAACCCCTCGCCTATTGCCAATCCTTCTGATGCCACGGCAGTCATCATTGCTGTGGGTGTCAGAATCCACGCTGATGACTCAAACATTCTGGCTTCTCAGATCCTCTGGTGATCCTGTTTCCACTTTTCTTCTGCCACTGACCCCCATATCAAGATCTACTCGATACCTCCCATTATCTCAAGTTCAAGTGCTCTACTCTCCAGCTTCCCGTTTTGACGATTCGAGCCTAAAAATCCCCATTCTGGTCGGTGCCTCTTTGAGCCGCCAGGATCTAAAACTCACTGACCCTGCTATCTTTCACTCTGACTCAGTGTCTGAATGTCCTCTCCTTGCATAACCAGTTTAATTACTTATTTTTATTCTCTGTCATATTTTATGATTTTATTACTCCCTTTTGTTCCTCACCATTATAATTACTTATTTTTACCCTCTGTCAGTCCCCTTACTCTTTCTCATCTTCATATCACTTTGGCTCACCCCAATGGTACTCCGTGCCTGCACCAGGGCACCTCAGGAAGGCAGGAGGAAAGCACACAGTTGGCAATTTCAGGTGGGTCTGTAATAATGAAATTATATGACATTTCTCCAGATGAATATTTGGTACCTTTTTCTCTTTCTTCGAACTCTCGATATCTCATTCTTAGCTTATGACTTTTTACCGAGAAAAGCAAACGTCTACTTGCCTTCACCATGTTACCTACCATCTGCTTTCACGTGTGTCCCTGTTCCCTTTCTGCCCTCTTGTTGCTGTGGATAAATGTTCAGATAAACCAGTACCTTTCCACTTACGCACTAGATCTTGTCCTTCCCACACACTCAGTAAAATAATTCCAAAGATTATCTTTCTCTTAAATTACCAAATCTTCCCTTACTATTAAGGGAAGTCATTATATATATAAAGTCCATCGGAAGCATATTGTAATGTCTTCCATCTCAAAAAAAAATCAAAGTCAAACTGTCATTTAACCTCATATTACCTTTAGCTACTTTTTGTCCTCTCCTTTTGGTGTCCTTTAAAGAAAAGTCCTAACAGATTGTCTGTCTTCACTGTCTCCAATTTCTCCCGCGCCCTCTTTCAACTCCTGCAACCTAAGCAGCTCGTGTCTGTGTTACCAATAAACCCCACTCAGCAAAACGTAATAGCGAATTCTCAGTTCTCATCTCAGCAGGCCTAGCTGTAACACTTGATCCAGGTTATCATTGTCTCCTACTTGAGACATATCTTTCTTTATCTGTCTGGAAAATACTTATGGGAGACTGTATTTTCCAGAGATGCCTACAAAAGTATTTCCCATGTGACCCACCTTTTTATAAGGTGAACTTAACACTTTTTCTGTTGAGAGGTGGAGTCTATGTTCCGTGTTTGAGAATCCCCACAAGCTTGAGATTGTTCTAACCGTGGTATAGGATCGAGGTGGCCCCACAGGACTATTTAAGAAGCCATGTGGGGCGCCTGGCCAATTCAGCCAGTAGATCATGTGACTCTTGATCTCAGGGTCCTGAGTTCAAGCCCCACATTGAGCATGAAGCCTACTTAAAACAAACAAACAAACAAACAATGCTGCTGTCTCTTAGCCATTGGAAGAATGGAGGAAACAATGTGAGTATGAGAGCGTTGTGTACAGAGTACTGATAGATGGCGTCTGCATCCTTACCCTCTCTGACGTAAGACTATTGTCATTACTGCTCTAGAAATCACCGCTCTATTTTCTCTTCACACGAGATAGACTCCACCTTTAACTTGTACCAAGATCAAATGCTGTGTGGTTATACTGCTTTTGTATTGAAGTCATGGAAATATACTCTAGATAAGAAACAAAGCAAAACTATTTTCCAAGAATATACTGAAGGTATTTGGTGACAAATAAGGCCCTCTTCCCTTATTAGTCTCCTTCTTCCTTGTTTTCCATCACCCTGTCTCCACGTTTGCCCACTTTTCCAATATTCACAGTCAATCCTGTGCCCTCACACCTTTGATGTAAATACTGATTAAAATAGGTCCTTCTTCCTTATGTACTCTTTTCTACTTATTTTTTAGCTTTAATGCTCACTATTATCTTCCAGGAGCTCAGATCTATACTAAGAAGTTAGAAAAGAACTGTTAAGTGTGATGTGGTCATTTTCCCTAAAGAGTTTGTGATCTAGTTGCAGAGAAAAGATGAATGCTGATGAAGAACGGAGGGACGTTGGATCTCTCCTTTATCTTTTTTTTCTGGATTCTTGACTCTCACTTACAACCTACCAGCAAACTATAAACTTCATCAGATTGAAGGCAGGAATCGAGAAACACGTTCTGGGAAGAGAACAAAATCATCACAAAGCATATTGGGCCACAAAATTCTGTCAGGAGATAGTCTTAGTGAGGAGCAGATTTTAAGTTAGCAGGGATTACTCTAGTAGAGACAAGAAAATGTCTTATCATTGGGAAGAATACATTCATTTAAAATCTCTGTTTCTGGAGGAATCTGATGAATATATTACTGATTTTTACCATTCATGAATTCTCTATTGAGAATTTGCCTACTCTAAAATTTATTTGTAAGCCTCCAGATTGTTGAGCTTTCACAGTCATTGAGGATGTTTGGTGAGTGACCAAACTTTGACTTGACAGACATGTATGTTCCCCTCCAGGTTAAGACAAGAAGCGCTGCCTTCCTGATCCCACTCACCATGCCAACTAGTGTCCTCTTCACAGTCTACTTGGTGTCACATTTTTGTTGGCGATTTTTATTTGTAAAATAACCCCAAAACATAATACTGAGGTGCTGTCTAGTTCCTCAAGTGCAGGGCAGCTGTGATGTGCCTAACAGAGAAAGTAAGTGCATCAGAAAGCTTTGTTCAGGCATGGGTTATAGTGCTGTTGGTGTGACTACACAAATAATGAATTCGTAGTATATATTAAATAATATTTCTAAACAGGAACACACATAGAGCAAGTGTGTATTGGAAGACTGATGAAATATCATGACAAGAGACTCATGAGACTCTAACACCCTGTACCAGCCCCAGAGCAACGGTTCTATTCTCATATATGCATATATACATCAGATACACACACACACACACACACACACACACACACACACACACACACTCACTCACACGTCATAGCTAGGGCTCTAAGTCAAGTTTACAAGAAATTCTTTTTTGACATGCAGTGTGCTGGGCATTCGCAGGCTAGTCATGGACACCGTAAGGTAGGTCACGTTCAGAAATTAGTTTGAAGCTTAACAATGTCTTTACTTGCCCAAGGAAATGGTAGTGTTGAACCTCAATCTATGTTCTGTCCAACTACAAAGAATGAGCACATTTTTCATCCTTTTTAAAAATCTTCCTTGACTAATAGTTTGGACGAATAATTAGTGGGTTAGCTAGGCCCGCTTGTAATGTCCATTAACAAAGCACAGATTATAGGCAGAATATGAATGTCTATTTTCTAGTCTTTTAAATACAGCTGAACTTCACTCCAAGAGAATGCATGGTCAGATGTCTCCCTGGATGTCCTTGGAACTCTCTTGGGTGACGTGTTCACTTCTTCTACCTTCTGACTCTTTGATCAGGCAATTTTGACCTCCGATGTCACTGTCTTCTCAGGTGTTTCCCTCGAATCGGCTCTCCCTACGGGAATTTTACTCTGCGTTAAGACTCCTGCTGACCACTCCTTGCGGTAGACACGCCGTGGCCTTGCTGCACGTAAACTCTGGGCAGGGGATTCGTGTATCCCCAGACGTTGCCTCCTGTTCCTCCCTGACTCGCCAGTCTTACCTTTTGTTCCCCAGCCTTTCCATTTCCCTCCAGCTTCTCTAACTCACCCCGATGTGGATTTGTTCACCAATTCACAAGCAATGCAGAAAGTCATGTTCATTTGGGCGTTAATAAAAAAAGAGACTTATGAACTGTCCACTAAAAAGTATTGGCTGTTTTTCCATTTCATGCATAGCTCACTAAGCATGCACCCATTATGTATCATTCGTATGACCAATCGTCGTAACTGGTACAAAGCTATCAGTTTGAAATTTCCTAGAAAATGGTATTTTATTTGGTTTATGCTGGAAACATTTATGCTATAAAATAATAGGCCTATGCATTGTAAAAAAAAAATTGCCATATCGCATCCATGGCCAATGCTTGAAAATCACTTTCAGAATTCCTTCAGTAATTTTAATTATTAATCTTGTAGCATTTGTGAGGCACATTTGCTTTACTCATCTAATTTCAGATCTGCCTCGGTCCTTCATGTACTCTTTTGCACCAGAGATGTGGTGTATACCTGTACGTGTGAGCAAAATATACCAAGGCTTTTCCTGTAAGCACTTGCCTGTCACAGGTGGAAGTACGAACATTAAGTCGGCTTTTTGGAAAGATTGGAACCTGTGTTTACACCTAATGTGTAATTACCAGTCCAGAAGCACTTCAAGTGCATTCCTTACTTAAAGCATTTTACTCTCACTTGTTTGCTGCCAAATAGAAATTTCAGTTGCAGAAGGAGTGACGCTATGAAGCTCCAGAATCTCATAACACGACAAAGTGAATCATGAGCGGTCACGTGTTTTATGGGCTAGAGGTTTCCTAGAAAAATACGCTTTGTCTTCGTTTTACAGGAAGGTAGGAACAGCACACCCGTGTTCTAAGATCTGACATGCTCATCGCGGCGGTGTGTGCAGACCCTTCCAGGGCCCTGGGCTTGCCCGGGGCCTCGAGGAGGAGAGACAAGTGACGGCTCCTCATCACATGCAGTATCATGTGCCAGGTTCCCCGAGTGCATGATCTGTTCGTGTCTGACCTTTTAATTATAAGCATCTGAGTCAAGAACTGCAACATTACACAGTGAATGGCGGAGCCTTCTCACGTCTTGAGTAACGTAAACTGACTTCAGCAAGTTCTCCGTTTCCAGCTCCTGGCAGCATGTACTTGAGCAATTGAAATCTTCTGCAAATGTACAAAAACCTTAGGCATTAGGTGATGTTGATTATTGGCATAGAAAAATTGTACTACCCTTCCTGAAGCTGAGGACAATGGATTTTACATCACCCGAATATAGATCACCAGAGAGATAAAGAAAATGTCACTGTGCAGTATAGATGCATTAAAAAATAGTAGTGGTAACAGTAATAGTTTTTATTGTGTGCAAGTCACTTTACAAAATGATTGATTCTTATAATAATTCTGCACAAGAAGTCATAGTAATGTTTATTACACAAATTTGGAAATGAAGTTTCAGGGAGGTCTAGTTATTTGTTTGATAGCTAATCAGTATTTAAAACTGTAATTCAAAACCACGCATTTCTGACTCCATTTTCTGCTATTCAGCATCCCAACCAGCTCTCCTTCCCCTCATTTCGTCTTGCCTTTCCTCCTTCCCATCAAACCAATCAAGTTTTTTACTGAATTGCTAATGTGATCCAAGCGCCACTCCAGACTCTCAAAATAAAAACAGTGAATATCATGTCAACTTATCTCTCAATAAATTCCCACTTTAGGAAAGGACACAGACAGGAAAAACAGTAATTTCATCAAAATACACAAGTTAGCAAAGAAGTAAGTAAGATAAGTAAGTATACAGTCCACGGAGGCCCAGAGAGCATCAAAGATGAATGGAAGACCACCCTGAGGTTCCAGTGGGGACGGCCTGTCAGAAGAGGGGCCAGGAACAAAGTGGTGGGAAGGTGAGGGTGAGGGTGGCTGCAGACTGTGAGCGAGGGGCGGTGGGGAGGGGCCGAGGGGCAGCAAGCCTGGCCCCAGAGTCCCACAGGCTGGTGCACCTTCCCCGCAGAGTGACTCTGGCTATGATGTTTTCTCCTTATATTTCAGTTTATACTGGGGTATAAATAATGGTGCCCATTCCATAGGTTGACATGAAGTTTAAGTGAGTTACTACTTGTCACTCACTTCCAAGAGGGCCAGGGACATGGCATTTTATGCAGGGAGCTTGAATAAAACCACCTGGCCTGTGCACGCTGAGAGCAAGCTCTTGAGGCTTTGTGGGCCAGGCAAGGGTCCTCAGACTTGGACCTGGATAAAAGGGAAACCGCTGGAAATTTTATCCACTGGAGGAACGGGATTGGCTCTGCTTCCCAGAAGATTGCTGTGGGAGCAGCCTGGAGGGAGAGGGGGCTGAGGGAGCGGGAGCCCCCGCCCTGCCCAGCGTGCACTGGGGACACTGCACCATCGCTATCTTCTTGTCAGTGCCTGGCTTTCCCCAAGTGGCCAGTTTAAAGGAGCAGCGGTCATGTGGACGTATACACTTAAATACACTCTCACTGCCAGGTCACATCTCATACAAATGTGGTTTTCTGTGCTTTTCTGAAGGTTTGGAAAAGAAAGCTTGCCATAGACATCATTTCTCATAGTAGAAACCTCTTGGGAAATTCAGGGGTTAGCAGATTATTCACTTGCACTCAGGCCGAGAAACTAGAAAATTCAGTTATAAAAACTTTCCTTTTACAGTGACAAATGTCAATGTGAGAAATATATTCGTAGAATTTTATTTCTTAAGTAAATTACTCTCACATATTGAGAGTCGTAAGTACATTGTTCATAAGTTAGTTTCCTGGCGCTGTGGGTCAGCGACCCAAGACTTCTTCCACATTATTCCCTTCTTAGTAGGGACCACTTGGGAAAAAACATTAGCATTCCCTAAAGATCTTGGCGTATATACCCTACAGAAGTGCACGCACGTGGCTCTGGAGATTTGTCAGGAATACTCACGGCCGCGCTATTTATACCAGCTCCAAACTGGAAGTCAGTCAGATGTCCGTTACAGCAAAATCGATACGTGTGTTGTGGTACGTGTATGCGATGAGCTATAAAAATGCTGAAGTAAAGTGAACAATAGCTACATTCAGCATCAGGGTGAGTCACAAAGCTAATGTTGAAGTAAGAAGACAGATACAAGAGAATATACACACTGTGATTCTATTTATATAAGGTTAGGGAAACAGACAAACATGTGTTGGAAATCTGCAGAGGGGTTGCTTTTGGTGAGAAGGGGGTCGGGGGTCATAGTGATTGGGCGAATCACAGCCGAGCCCCTGGGCTCCTGGCCCCCTCCTGACCCGCTCATGGCCACATGGCTCTCATTCCCTTCTACCCTCTCATTGTCCTTCCTCCCTCCTCCTCCCTCGCCATCTCCCTGTCCCAATCTCTGCCTACGTCTATATTTATATATGTCCATGTTTTTTCACTCATCTGTGCCTTATTTCAACATGCCTTTTTAAAAGATAATATTCTAGGGGCACCTGGGTGGCTCAGTCAGTAAAGCGTCTCACTTTTGATTTCAGCTCAGGTCATGATTTCAGGGTACACGGGATCAAGCCCCGGATTGGATATGTGCTGGCCGTGTGGAGCCCGCCTCGGAGTCTCTCTCCCTCTCTCTGCCCCTCTACTGCTCACATGCCCTTTCTCGCAAAATAAATAAATAAACATTCTAAAAATAAAATAAAAATGAACAAAAGATAATATTCTAGTGTTTATGCATATTTTTAAGATTGTGAAAATAAAACATATGGAGAATGTTAGAAGATTAGAAAAAAATAGTCATAATTATCAAGCTAAGAGAATATTTCAAGATGATAGTACAAAATAACTTGTCAGGTCTAGAGCAGCCATGGTTCTGTGATTAAATGAGAACTTTAGAGTTGTGATAACACAACATTGGGCTCCTACCTCTTTTAATTTTTAGACAACATTCTTAAATAGAATGGAAACACAGTAAACTGCTAGTGCCTCTATTACTTTTTAAGTAAATGGGATAAAAAATACGAAAACTTTCATTGCTCAGAGCTGAGTCATACTGAACGCTTTCAATGTTTGAAAATCCTAGAGGACATGTTAATACAGAGATCTATGATAGATGCAATGTGATAGCAAGGCCAGGGGTCTGTGCTCTGTCCCTGGTGCATGCTTCTCAGCAAGTTTGGGCCTAGCTCTGTGTAGTTTTCAACCTAAGCTGAGTTAATCATGTCTAGAAAGGGTAGAAAGATACTCATTTTGTGTAGCCAGTTTTACACACACACGCACACACACACACACACACACACACGAATATAATCTC
Organism: Mungos mungo; assembly: GCA_004023785.1. Taxonomy (NCBI): domain Eukaryota; kingdom Metazoa; phylum Chordata; class Mammalia; order Carnivora; family Herpestidae; genus Mungos; species Mungos mungo. Next base: position 38,705 of record PISW01004227.1, on the reverse strand, counting down.
CAAAAAAAATGCACACATGATTCAAACATGAACGTTTGCAAAGGCACACCAAGATTCAGGCTTTGGAAGAGAAAATAAACCCACAAAGTTTCTAATCAATCCATGTTGGGAAAATGTCAGGTTCACTATAAAAAGTTTTTGTCTCCGAAATAGATTTCACTTTGGAGAGCTCTCAAACACAGCTGATATTATCAGGCTTTTTTTATACCCATTCCGATGGATGGATAATAGTATCTCACTAACTGGTTAGTTTTGTTTGGTTTTGTGTTATTTTTAAAATATTTATTATGGAAATTAAAAAAAAATTATTTATTTATTTTTTTGAGAGACAGAGAGAGACAGCATGAGCAGGGGAGGGTCAGAGAGAGAGGGAGACACAGAATCCGAAGCAGGCTCTAGGGTCTGAGCTGTCAGCACAGAGCCTGATGCGGGGCTCGAACCCACGAACTGTGAGATCATGACCTGAGCCGAAGCCGGACGCTTAATGGACTGAGCCACCCAGGTGCCCCTATTATGTAAAATTTTAAACAGACACAAAAAGTAAAGAGAATAGTAAAACGAACCTGGTTTACCTAACATGCAGTGTCAGCAAGTCTCAGTACAGGGCCCATTTTACTTCCTGTATTTCCCTACCTACCTGTTGACCCCCACCAACGTCACTATGCAGTGGAGTCCACACATAAGAAGTGCCACCCTCAAGCCGTGATGTACTTACTACATACTATAAATGTGCCGGAGGCCGTGGTTTTGTTATTTTTAAGTAATCTGATCTATCTATCTATCTATCTATATATATAAAATTCTCCAATATGAATAATTTCAGGTCTATACCCACTTACACGGAAATATAAGTCATAGAACTTTACAAATCTCTAAAAATATTGATTTCTTAACTTTTTTCACATTAATAAAAACTTCTTTTAGATTTTTGCTTGGTAACTTGGTTGCTAAATTCAGAATGTCATTTCTAATGGTATCCACATATTGTTGATATATTTTTAAAGTTTACTTTTCTTTCCGTAGGATAAAAGTAAATCATACACATTTTAGAGCATGAAAATAACAAATTGTTCCCAGCTCCCTTTGGAAATATCTAGTGTTAGCTATTTATTATGTTTCTTTTCAGATTTTCCTGTGCATATATTTTACATAGTTAAAGTCATACTTCGTGTTCCAATATTTTTCAAAACTTGGGTAATATCCAAGTTCTTTTTTTTAAAGGAAAAATGTGAGCAACCCATGATTTGCACATTCCCCAGGGGCCAGGGCCTAATTATTTAAAAACTAATTTAAGACTAATTTACTTAAGAAACTGTATTTTTATCCTAGGAGTATATCAAGTCAAAATTCACTTTGACAGAGATGTTTTATAACCCACAAAAAGTATTTTTAGGTTCTAATTAAGAGCGAAATACATTAGAGTGTTTCAGAACTCACATCTGCGAGGGACCAACAAAGCCCGTTTTGTGAACCACCGGACTATGAGACTGACAATTCATAGTCACAGGTAGTTAAACTTCATCGGAGCCTTGAACTGGGCCCTCCGGTCAAGTCCACGCTTCTCCAGGAGGATCACCCCTAGCCACAGGAAGGCTGAGATGGGGCGGACCGGGCGGAGGCAGAGGGGAGTCCGGAGGGATTTCCAGGCGGAGCCGCCTGCGCTCAGGCCTGGAGGTGACTCTGGCTTGCGGGTGGGAAGGGCCCGGAGACGCTGTGACCGAGGCACAGAGGAGAGCTGTGAGTTCACGGTCGCCTCCATAAGGAGACAGGTCCTAGGTGAGCACGTGGTAATGACAGCCCCGCCTCCGAGGATTTCCACGAGAACAAAGCAAGCCGTTTTACTAACGTGTTTTGAGCCACGCGTGAAAATGAGCACATCGATTACTTCTTTATTGTGATGCAGCCGCTCACACACTTGTTGCACACATGTCTGTTGAACAGATAGGTGAGCGGCACCCGGGGCCTGACCTCCTCCGGTCCGCAGCCGCACGGGCCGCCGCACCTCGCCGCGCGGCCAGCAGGCCCCACGCACCTGTCCTGCGCGCAGCGGTCCGCTCGCTCCCTCAAGGGGCGACGGGCGTCCGCCTCGATCTGACTGCTGCGGTTTGTCTCCGCGCCCTCGTTCCTACGTGAGCCCGTCAGGCGAGGGCACCAAGCACGCCTGTCACCGAAACGAGTGCTGGGCAATGAGACCACAGGCCCCGCCCGCGCAGAGTGACCTTGGAGAGTTCTGAGGATTTACAGAAACTGCTTTAGGTCCTGTAAATCCGGAACGGGTGGGTCTGGGGTGGGGAGGGAAGGTTTGATGACTGTACTTGTAATCTGTGGCCGAATGAACCGGCACCACCGGTGCTGAGGGTCCCGTTGGTGCCGAGTCCTTGTTGTGGCTGCTCCCCAGCTCAGCCCCGCAGGTCCAGCTGCTGTGAGTCAGCGTGTGGGGGAGCAGGGGAGCGCAGGCGTCTGCCGCGTGAGCTCAGACCCAGGGAAGCCCCCAGGGCTCCCAGGGGAGTGACCCTCAGTGCACAAGGCTGGGCGGAGGGAGCAGGAAGCTGGTCAGAGACCTTTCCCCTTGGAGGCAGGTTACTGTGTCCCTTCTAAATCAAGCCTATGGCTATATTTGGTAATGCAAGATGTCAGGCCGGAGAATAAGCAACTTACTTTCTGCAAACAGATTAGCATATCATGTATACAGTGAGGCCTTTGCTGTTTCCGGGCTTGGGGCCCAGCACAAAGCTCACCCATCACTGTCTGATAGGGTGCCGAGCCCAGGTCCCAGCATCGTTTTGGGGACAAAAACCCTAGTCTGAACACTACATTCTGAATCTTTTTCAAGGCTGTTTGTTTCTGGAGACTTTAAAAAGGCCTTCTGGTAGGTCATTGGGGCAATTTAATGTAAAATGGTGTCAGTAGAATGCGTAGCAAGGCTCATTCTGTCCCCGGGTAGCCCTACTCGCGGGAGTGAAAGACGTGCCTGGCAAACAACATGGTCATTGTACGCGGGGCCTCCTTCGGGGCCTCCTTTGGGGCCCTCTGGGGCTGCGCGGCGGGGGATGACGGCCACTGGTCACACGGTGGATAATTGAATTGGTTCCACTCACTGGTCACAGTGGCACATGCTGGTCAGTCATGCCCCAGGCGGCAGGCATGGGGAGTTAAGAGCATCCATGCCCGCATGCGTTATCTCTTGGCTTTGTGAGGGTGGCCGCTCCAACGGTGGGAATGTGAGTTGGTACAACGATGGAACACAGTGTGGAAAGAACGCTCCAAAAATTAAAGTAAGTTCTATCACCTTTTGTGGGCACAAAAACCCTCGTTTGAACACTGTATTCCTAATCATTTTCAAGGTTGTTTACTTCTGGAACTTTAAAAAGATCCTCAGTTAGTTCCTAGGGTAATTTGATGTAAATGGTGTCAGTAGAATCTGTAGCATGGTTTGTTCTGTCCACGGGTTTCTTTTCTTTTTATTTTTAAATAATGTTTTATTTATTTTTGAGAGAGAGAGAGACAGCATGAGCAGGGGAGGATCAGAGAGAAAGGGAGACACAGAATCGGAAGCAGGCTCCAGGCTCTGAGCTAGCTGTCAGCACAGAGCCCAACATGGGGCTTGAACCCACAAACCACAAGATCATGACCTGAGCTGAAGCCGGACACTCAACCAGTTGAGCCACTCAGGCACTTCTGTCCATGGGTTTCTTTTTCACTTGTGGAAATATATCCAAAGGAAACAAGCAAATAACTCCAAAACTATCTTCACCTTTATGTTCACTGTAGCATTTGTAACAGCCCAAACAAGGAACCGGTGTCCACCCATTTATACATGGGTAAAGAAGTTGTGGCGTCTATATGTACACATTAGAATATTATTCAGCCATCAAAAATGTGGAAATCTTTCCATTTGTGGCAACATGGATGGACCTTGAAGGCACTACGCTAAATGAAATAAGTCAGAGAAAGACAGGTACTGTAGGATCTTATGTGTAGATGGACTCTAAAACAAAAACAAAACAAAACCCCGAACTCCTAGACAAAGAGATCAGACTTGTGGTTACCAGAGTCAGGAGACGGAAAGAGGGGGAATCAGAAGAAGGTGGCCAAAGGCACAAACTTCCCGTTAGAAGAGAAGTCAGTCCTAGGGACGTATGTAGAGCATGCTGATTACAGCTAGCCCTGCAGTGTGGTGTACAGGAACGTTGTTAAGGGGTAAATCCTAAGGCTTCTCATAATAAGGATACTTTTTTCTTTTTTCCTTTCTTCTCTTGAGAATATGGATATTAGCGGAACCTATTGTGATGATTTCACCACAGATGCTAACTAAACACCTACCTCAAGCTGTAAGCCTTAAACATATACAGTGATGCATGTCAATTATGTCTCAGTAAAACTGGGAGGAAAGAAGGAGCTCCTATATCTTTTTTTTTTTTTTCCTGAGCTTCCATCTCAGTGTTTCAGTGAGACCTGAGACCAGTGTTGGCACAGATGAGGTGCACAGAATCCAGCTGAATTCCCTGGAAGCCATCCACAAGGTTTTCCACTGCAGACAGCCTGACTGTCCTGTCCCAGTGGCAACACTTGAGGCTGTGCTGGACAGGGAGGGAGTCCCGGACAGGCTTGCCAGCGGCAGCCTCCAGCACAGGGCGTTTGCCCACAAGGCTGACTTTGAGCTGTACCAACTCCCCCTGGCCCCACTGAACTCAGCAACTGCCTGATCTGCTGGCTCCGTCTTTTCATAGATGAGGAAGGTACAGTTTCTGGGTGAGTCCATGGTCAATGGTGTTTCCAAAGGCAGAGAAGGCCTCACAGGAGAGGAGGGTATCATGTCCTCTCTGCACACACAGATAGTATTCCCCTTCCGAGAGGCTCTGTGTTCAGGGAACAAGTCGACTTGGGGAAGGGACCCTCGTGTTCTCGATCATGGTTCTTGTCCAGATCATGGTCCCTGTCCCCATCACGGTCCCTCTCTGGATCATGGTCCCTGTCCCCATCATGGTCCCTGTCCTGGTTCCACTAATGACTATGGTCCTGGTGGAGGTTTCTAGGTAGGGAGACAGGAGCGGGCACCACTACACTCTTCAGGTCCCCAGTCAACGCTCAGAGGGGGACCTCACTAGCCCCTGGGCCCTGTGCCTCTTCCCCATCTGGGCCCAGATCGCAAACCTGGTCCCTGGAAGACACAGAACTCATACAGAGATTTCCTCTGCAGGTGTGTGGATGACTCCTGTAGATCACTGTTGCAGATATACGGCTTTAGAATGGCTGGTAAGTGGGGACTGGCCCTCTTTTGGGGCCCTTTAACTTCCCTCAAGGGTCTGAGAGCATCGAAGCCCGAGTTCTTAAGCTGCCAGCTCCTGACTTCAGCAGCGGTTGCCTGTTTCGCTGTGGTGGCCCTGACCACCATGCTGCTGGACAGTGAGTGGGGGACACCGCCTTGACTGGATGTGCTAGTGCGGCATTGCTGCCTCGGAGCCAGTGATGCCTTTTCCTTGTTCTTGAGTTTGCTGAGTCTCTTCTGCACAGCTGCCTCCCCTTGCTCAGCTGGGGGGATCACCAACTTGGTGGCTCCCCAGGGGGTGGTACCAGGGTCCCATGGTTTCGAGAAGTGCCCATGCAGGCCGAGAGCTTAGAGGTCTTCCGGTGACATGTAGTGGCAAAGCCCTCAGCAATCTTGGAGATGCCAAAGGTGCCACTACCCCTCGATTTGCACACGACCCACATTAAAGCAACACGGGAAAGGAAGCTTGCTCTTCTGACGGTTTCCAGTCATCATTGTAGAGAAGACAAGGAGGCCGGCCTAACGCATAGTACATGTTCAAACTAGATTGCACAATCCAAGGCCAGGGAAGTCTCTGGAGACGTGGGTGTTATTGTTGGAGGAATTCTTTTGCAAAGAGGTTTGGTGTGAAGAGTCTTTGAATATTTGCAAATGTGTTGACCTTTCATCACTCTTTTCTTTTTTCTTTTTCTTTTTTGTTTGTCCATGGAGAGATTTTAACTTACTTGTTTACTAACATGTATAATTCAGAATGAAGTGAAAAACAAAACCCCTATCTTTTGGTATCTCTGAACAAAGAAAGATCATTACTAACTATTAACCATTAGAGTATTCGTGTTGAAAAAATGCACATTATAAAGAATATACGTAGACACAAGTTGGGATTTTTCCAATTAGGTAAATAATATGTTAAACGTAGGGTAAAAGTGTCAGAATGGACATGGCGGTCTGTTTTTATAGAACATGAAAGTATAGCACAACTTCCTTTTAATGATTTTCAGAGACAGAAATTCAGTTGTTATATCATCTTGAGCTTTGAGGGGGTTATGATTTAATCCGTGTTACATGTGACTGTGGAAACATGACATGTGACAACAGGCTGTTGGAGCCCTTGGGCATGGCTCCGTGTCTGTGCCGTCACTTCCTATCAGCACTTTACAGAGAGCTCACGTTAAAGACGATAAATGGAATGGAAGACAACCTCCAAACTTCTAATGCCTGCTGGAAATAATGCTAGTCAAAAATTTCAGGAAATGACTGAACATTTTTCTCAGAACTAGAAGGCCGATAAGAGGGAGGAGTATGGTGATAATGATCATAGATCTCTCCTGAAGTCAGTTTTGATCCTCCTAACATAGAAATGCTCCTCAGGCACTGGCTGCCTCAGGCACACCAGCAGGGTTTTCACATTAGCGTGTTAACAACACAGGCAGTGTTCAAGGTGAAGGGTTACATACAGAGACTGCCGACCCCAAACCTCCTGTCTGTTTATATATGTCCTTGGCAGGATAGTCAGTCTGCTCATAACTAACAATCCCCCTCCCCCCCAAAAATAACCACATTAGCATGCAAGAACAGCAGTCCTGTAAAAAATACTGATAGCAATAGGAATCTTCAGAAAACAAATTTTATTTCTTTCAAAGCAATAACTGGCCGTGACTGTGTGTGTATCATTCATTTCTGAACACTTCTCAAAGCAAAATTTAGATTCAGAGACATATCTCCCAGATGGGATGAGCAGTCAACAGGTGCCAAAAACTTCATTATGCTCAAGTTTCAAACTATGATGGTAACACCTCCCATAAAGAGTTTTTTTGGGGTTTTTTTTGTGTGTGTGTTTGTTTGTTTGTTTGTTTGCTTTTACAGTTAGAATTTTCACATGTTTATCTCTGGCTCAGATATGTTTTAAGAGGGTAAGAAAATATTTCTTAAGCAAATCCAAATATTCACTAATCTAATGGGAAAATGTAAAGGTTAATTAAACCTTCTCCACTTGCATCTGAGGCAAAGCTTTGGTGCATAATTCCTTTTTTTAAAAAATGTTTCCGAGAGATAATTTTCTCCTCTTCCAGCTTGTGTGGGAGGGTGCTGTGGCCTTCAGGAGCGTCCTGACCACGACTCTGTGCTCCACGGGGCAGGAGCCAGGAGACCACAGGCAGGTATGGGCTCACCCCCTGCCTTTGGTGGTGTCCCAAACTCCACAGGGTACAGAGGTCCAGGGGAAAATGTGAGATCAGCCACCCAAGTCGAATGGAAAATTTCAGGATGTTAGAAAATACGGGACAGTTGATGGCTGAGGTCGTGGCTCAGAATGATTTTTTGGTTTACCTGTTTACCCGAAGCATTTCATCCGTTGCCTAAGAAAAAGAAAAGAAAAGAAAAAGGAAATGAAAACTCACAAGTAAAAAAAAAAAACAGTTGTTCATCTATTTTGACATGCAGGATAACGAGTATCATTCTGTAAAATTTATATTCATGGATTTAGCACGATCTGTGTGAGCCATATGACAAATGTCTCTAGAGTTTTTTTTAAATTTTTTCACTCTTTGTTCTTCGTGTCATTTCTCAGAAATCACTTAAGTGTATATATTTGTAAGGAAATCGAAGCCATTATAGAACTAGAATTAGATTAATAGATGAATGTTTAAATTCATTTGAGAATTTTTTTTCATTAAAAAAATTAATGTTTTTTATTTATTTTCGAGAGACAGAGAGAGACAGCACTAGCAGGGGAAGGTCAGAGAGAGACGGAGACACAAAATCTGAAGCAGGCTCCAGGCTCTGAGCTGTCAGCACAGAGCCCAACGCGGGGCTCGAACCCACGAACTGTGAGATCATGACCTGAGCCAAAGCTGGATGCTTAACAGACTGAACCACCCAGGGGCCCCAAGAATTTTTTTCAGAGAGGCAGAGACATCCTCATTGGTTGATTTGCTTTGCTGCTATGCTTTAGGGTTTTCAAAGAGGTTGATGAGGGTCCTTGGAGAAAATGGAAGAATGTCAGGAGAGGGTTCTCTGTTGGATTGTTGGTCTACACAGAGACAGACAGAGAGATGATATGGCATTTACTCCACTTGACTCCATTCATGGAAAATTTGACCTAATAAATGCTAATGATTCTGTTCGTTACATCCTCCACTTCCCTCCCGTAGGTCCTCTTAGGTTTGCACCTCTTCACCATCCCAGGCCCTCCTTGGCCCTGTCATCCTGTAGATAGTAGTCAAATAGGTCAGGTGGATATTCTCCCCAAGGGTCTTCCCCCAGTGAGCGTGTTTCAAGGGAATGAGGGGCAATGCCAGGGGTTGGCAGCCTAGAATCTATAACAATGTCCATAATCTGGAGATTCCGCGTGGTGTTAAAATCTTTAGTGTAAAAACTCCCTGAAGTCTTCCTATGTTAAAGTAAACTTTGAAACTGCTAGAGGGGATGTAGTGCACACCATGTGACAGAATTCTGACCAGAAAACATCTCTGGGAAACATCTGAAAAGGTTCGTGTTTTTTGGAGCACAGTTTGGAAACAGGAGCCAAGCACTGATTTTCAAACTTGCTCAATGAGTGTCTGGGAGGAAGTTTGAAAAGAAGCAGAGAGGCAGAATTCAGGCCTGCTTCAAGAAGAGTCTTTCTTACTCATTTCTTTTATATATCTGGCTTTTCAGTGACTAAGCTTTTCTTTGAAGAAAGGTCTCCTTGACCGAAAAAAAAAAAAAAAGGATTCTAGAAATATTTGTGGATGTTCAAGACTGAATCTCAATGTCAGCTATTTTTTCCCTCTGGCTTTGCTACTCCTCAGACTTTCTGATGGTATTTTTGGAATGAAACCACTTATTCAGACTTGAGTATGAAATCCAAAAGCCAAAAATGTCTGATATTTTTTCCCACAAGTACGTTAGAACCATGGCAAATGAAAAGACTCCTCTTAGTGGGAGATCACTGTGGTAGCTCAACAGAAGGAAAGAAAGATGAAGGCAGTTCTGTTGATTTATGTGTAAATTCCTCATGTAGTTCATTAGCTGGACACTCTCAGCTGAACGCCAGGCTGTCCTGGGCAGAGGCTGTAGGTCACTGAATTCACCACAGTAGTCATCTGCAGGGTAGGGGAGCTGCATTCCAGGCATTTGCTCCAGGTATGTGGACTTCTACAAAACTGCATCGCTGTCCCTAGATAAAGGAGACACAATAAAAATTGTGATATTTAATCATAGGCCCGAGAAGACAAGCAATCAAATATGAAATGGTAAAAACAAACAATGATTCTTGAGTATCGGCTTGTGACCTTATATTTATACTGCATACAGACCAAATACGTGTGTTATTAAGTACAAGTCTAAATTATGATTTAGATTGAGTAGGTGAAAAAACAATAGAGGCTGATAAGTGGGCCTGGGTAGGGTCCCATGGCTGTACTGGCCCCTACTGTCCACAGCTCAAGATCTCCCAGGAGCCCTCACTGGGGTGGGACAGGCATATTTGGAAGGGGACTTAAGGAAACTCCTGGTAGAATGCTATAAAATCTGTTTCCTGACCTCTTTTTTTTTTTCTTTTTCCTTTTTCTAGTCTTTTCTAAAAACCTTTTTTAGTTACAATACTCTATAACTTGCTCTGGGCAAAATTCTCTCATCGGGCTGTGGGATAAATTCAAAATGAGTAGCAGAAATGACAACTTATCTTTATTTCAACATGGAAATGTGGTTTCTCCAGATGTTTCTAATGTTCCAAATAGGGATTTTCAAAGACTGAACATTGCATCAAGGCAGCCAGCCTAAAGGACTATACACAAATCATGTTGCTTCTGTGTGTGTGTGTGTGTGTGTCTCTCTCTCTCACACTCACATACACACTCACACACACACACAGAGACACATACACACCATAAATGTAGACAGAGACATAAATCAATCCATAAGTAAAGAGCCTTGACATAGTGACTGATCACAATTAGACACAGTTAATAGGCAACTGCCTTATTTGTAGAACTGTTAAGGGTATGAAACAGTCTTAAACAACCCAGAGCATTGAGTGGTGCGTGAGTCACTCTGAAGGGTGGTTTCCAAGGCACAAGAAATCAGAAAGGCACCTATAAGAAACATCAAAAGCATACACCACACATAGGAAAATCCCATCTATGTCTTCCTTTTCAACATATAGGGGAGAGGGAAAAAAAGAAGAGAAAGAGATGCTGAGAGAGAGGGACAGAAACACAGAGACAAAGAAGTCTCACAAAGTTGGAAATATGGTTTTTGTTAGAATCATTGTTATTGTTGTTTTAATCATGCCTTTAACTTTCCTCTGGGGAGATGTGGAAACAGTGGCCAGAGCATAAGGATTTGAAAAATGTATTCATGTAGTGACATTTTGCTTAACTGCTGCACAGGAAGGGTTATCTGAGTATGCGTAGAGACACAATGTGAAACATTGTTTCAGCTTTGAGGTGCTTTGTAATACCTTTAAATGTTTACAGTAAGAAGTGAAGTTATTCCCACAATCACATATATCCTGTCTACTTTGGGTTATTCATTCAATAAAAGTGTTCTGTTTATCTTTTAGGTCCTGGGATTATGCAAGGCACTAGGGGGTAAAAGTGGGATGTGGTCCCTGACTCTACACTTAAATTTAAAATTCATAGTCTAGTGAGGAGCTAGGGACATAGGCAAACAATTAGAACATAAATTATGTATGGTGTGCAGTGGAATAGAGGTAAGAAACTCTATGTAGGTCTGGGAGAGTCAGAAGGTAGCAGTTGACTGAGATTCTAAGAATCTGTAGGAATTAGGCAGATGGACACAGCAGAATGGGCACTGGAGGCCGTAGGCACAGTACGTATAAAAATTTGGTTTAGGAGACTAGAAATTCTTCTGTATTTCTGGAGTATGCAAAAATACAAAACAAAATAAATTATTTATTTATTGAGGAATCAACAAAAGCTTACAGGTTTGAGTTAATATCTTAACACATACCGAAGTTTCCTTTAGTATTATGTACCAAGAAAATATTTTGTTTAAATTACTTTATTGTGCTATATTAGAAAGATAGAAATATGCACGTGCTGTATTAGAAAGATAGAAAGCCAAAACTCTGTTTGGTGACTTTTCTGCCATCTTTTATCATGGCTAAAAGAGGAGGGTGGATTTTCCATGAAGGCAATGCAAAAGCATGATTGCTTATCCACCAATATTATGTTTCCCTTGGAGGTAAGCCAGTGGGCCCGAAACTCTCTCCTATTAATCTTTCCTCCTTCATCAAGGATTCAGCCTAGAGCCACAGCCATACCATATACTCTTACTCAGAGAGCTTGGGGTTTGGTTGGAATTATTTGAGAGTCTCTACACAGCCCCCAAATAGGCACTTTCTGAATTTGTGAGACCCATCAATCCGCCAGGCCGCCTTTCCCACCCTTTCTCTGTGGGCTTAGGCGTGAGGAGCCCTTTGGGGAACAAATTATTTAATGTGGCTAATGAATTGGCCGTGGTGTTTTTGTGGTAGAAAAGTCAGTTTCCTGAGTTCCCCTTACATATATTTGGGAAAAAAGTTGTTTGTAATAAGAAAAAACTAAACAGAACACCAGAAACATCATCTCTTACCTTCTTTATAGTCTTCAGAGTGTTTCCTATATTGACCAAATATAATCTTGTGATGACTAGGTATAAAAAGGCCAATGAGAACAATATGGACTTTCTTATATGGCTTACTGAGGGTTTTTTTTTCCTGAGTCCCTCCATAGATGAGTTAGCTGAATTAAGTTGTGGTTTGGATCCCATTCTCTGTTTGGTGGGATCTACGGTTGATGGATCCAAAAGCCCAGATAATTTTTCTAATTTTTAATTTTCATATTTTTATTTGTTATGTAAAGGAGAGTAAAACATGGTACCTTATTAAATACAAGTTTACCTTTTTATCTTTCCTTCTGTAAAGGGTAAAGATTGGTTCTTTGGTACTTCACTGGATTAAATGGGTTGGTCTATTGCAAAGAGCCAAGGTGGGCACCGGGGGGCATGAGGTGTCAGCCTCGGAAGCAGGCCTCCTGCCAATGTTCAGCTCATTTTTTAAAAAGTTTATTTATTTGTTTTGAGAGAAAGAGAGAGAACACGGGAAAGAGAGGGTCAGAGAGAGAGGGAGAAACCTTAGCACCTCTGCACTGTCAGCTGGGAGCCCCACGTGGCGCCAGAACCATGAGACGCTGAGCTGAGCCAGAACTGAGAGTCTGCCACCAGGCAGGCTCAACTGTTTTTGGTTTGTTTTTAAGTACTTTTAAGTTTCATGCTACTTTGAATTGAGTTAATACAAAGGTATTGAAGAGTCTATATTTAGAAACTAATCTGATTACTGTGCAGACTGGCTCTGGAGAGCTACAGCGTCTCGTGTTTGAGTTACACACGCAGGTAGGTAAAGAACTTTCCTGATAAGACCCATGTGCTCAGCACTGATGGGACACTAGCCTCCAAAATCAACTCCCACTCAGGTAGAACAAACACTTACCTATGTTCTATTTAGACGATAAATAGTATTTTCAAGAAAATGCTTTAGTTTGGTTTATAATTTATATTTTTAAATTTCCTAGATTAAGAATTTTAGACTTCAAGTGATTTAGAGTTCAAGTGCTGTAATTCCCATAGGATGAACATAGTCTTGTGAAGAGCAGAATTTTATTACCGCATTTTAAAAGTTGTTAAATGTGATCCTTTCATCTTACATGATGTTAAATGTGTTTGACTGGGGAGAAGGACTATGATCTTACATGATGTTAAACGTGACACTTTCGAAGAGTGTGCCTGACTGGGGGGAAGGACGACTGTGGTCATGTAATCCAGTCTCTGAAGGCGAGCGTCTCAGACGAGGAGGTTGTCTCCTCTTGGCTCGGGTTTTCTGGTGCCTAAATACGTCAGGACGTTCTCATTCTTGTGGATGACCCCCGGCACCCACGCTCTCACTTGACTTTCAACAGAAGGGTCCATATGTTCTAGTAACTTATGGCCCTTGTTTGGTGTCCGGTCACAAGGGAGAATTTTGACAGGCAGAATTCATGGGTGTCAGTGGCAATTAGATTTATCAAAACAAAAGTGAAAATCCTATTTCTAATCTTCCTTTTGAACTCAGCTTCAAAATATTTTTCTTTGGGACATCATTTTAACCCTCCTGATTGAATGAAAGTTATTTTGGTTTTAAAAACTACTTGATCTTTGATATAGACCCAGATAACAGGTAAAGGATATAGGGAAAGAATAAAACTTTGGGCATTGAATGTGAGATAAGCAAAGTATTTTGTCCTGTCATTTTTACTTTTTTTTCTGATTTCAGAAGTAATTTGTGATTACTTATAAGTATGTGTGTTATATCAATGCATTATATAGAGGGTGAAATTTTCAAAGATCTTTCCAAACGCATTGGATGATGAAGCACTTTTTGAACTTTTTAGTGGCTTGTAAGTCTGAAAAACATCCTTCTGACTTTTTCAGCTTTTTGCATCATTCTAGCTGAAACCATGAAGCTTATGGGCATACTATGTATATACTTTAATCCAGTAGCATAAGATAGTTGATTCTATGATCATATCCATCACAGGTGATTTTATATTAATTCGTGCCAGGGAATACCTGACAGAGACTGCTGGTAGAAGGAATATCTTTCTGGTAGACAAAGATAAAATAATGTTTCATCAGGAAAACAGTACATTTCTTTCTTACAAAAATGTATTGGTATGTATAGATTGAAAACTAGTTTTAGCTTTAAGGAAAAACATATATTGAGGGGCGCCTGGGTAGCTCAGTAGGTTAGGAATCCGATGCTTGATTTCTGCTCAGGTCATTCTCATGGTTTGTGAGATTGAGCCCCGCATCAGGCGCCATGCCAGGCTTGGGATTCTCTCTCCCTAGCTCCCTGCCGCTCCCACACCTCAAAAAAAGAACATATAGTGAGCTCCAGAGCCTGCACTCCTCTGACACGTGCTTATCATAGATTCATGTAGTATCTTTGCCAACACCCGGACTCAGGAATTGTCCCCACTGCACACAAGATGAGTGAGCACAGCTCTCCCCACTGATCACATTGGTGATAAAACTGCACCTCGAATCTGGGTCGGTCCGATCACAGTCTTCGAACTACACTCTGCACTCATAGAACAAGACCTGGATGGCCCGGGTGCAGTGCAGTTGCATTGATTAGTTCTTTTTAAAATTGTATCATTATATTTTTATTGCTTACCAGTATTTCATCGAGCCCAATAGCAATTTTTATAGGACAAATGAAAACGCAGTCCCCTTCTGGTTTAAGATTTGAAACTGAGGAAGAAAAAAAAAAAAAAGAAGAAGAGTAGCTGCCTTTAAAATCAATCAGGACACCTCCATGGAAAATTCCCTGGGCTGCTTCACGGTTGGCAGAGTGGAGGAGGGCGCTGGCGTCCCGTGAAGAGGCCCACGCCCGGCCCAGGCCGCCAGCGTCCACTGGCAAGAGCTCAGCCCCGGGGTTGTCGGGATTTTCCTAAATTGTAAAAATCTAAAAGTTACATTTTAGAATCGTCTTTTCTTCTAATCCTTCTTTATTGCCTTCTTATTGCCTCACGAAAGCAGTAACACAAAAGGTCCTTTTACATCTTTTGATTTAAAATGCAGATTCCAAGAGGGGTTTGTCTGGCTTGTTCACAGAGGAGAATCTGTAGGTGATCGGTGTCCGTCCGGCAAGTCACAGCCCAATCACACAGACACACTTGTTGATTGTAGCTTATAAAGTCAAGCGTTGGCAAGGCTCTTAATACATTAAGAAAGTTCCCTGTATTCTCACCCAACTTCACTTTATAAAGAAATCATTATAGCTATACAAGCTATAATTTCTTTCTCTTTTCTTTGTTCTTAATTTTTTATCTTTATTTATTTTTGAGAGAGACAGAGTGTGAGCAGAGGAGGGGCAGAGAGAGGGAGAGACACAGAATCTGAAGCAGGTTCCAGGCTCCAAGCTGTCATCACGGAGCCCCACATGGGGCTCGAACTCACAGACCTTGAGATCATGACCTGAGCTGAAGTCTGATGCTCAATCAACTGAGCCACCCAGAAGCCCCTCTTTCTCGTCTCACTACATATAATAGTTTTCCACTGTGCAGGGAAGCCCCCAGCCCACATTCTTTGCACCACTGTATTTTATAGCCTATCTTTCCAAACTCTTTGAAGTCCCCTATGTTGTATAAAATAATTTGTTAAAGGAATTTATAAAGAATTTAGAGCCTATAAACAATTTGTGCTTTTTCCCTTTATGTTTTTTTCACTAAGAGGTCGTATTCAAAAGTCCTTTCCATTGAGCGCTTAATACAGTGACTAAGTGGCAAAGAGTCCAATGCAATGAATAGTAGTGTAAAAGAGAAGGGTTCTAAACTGGCACACAGCTCACAACTTACAGCTCATCAGTAACCAAGACAGTGGGGTCTCAGCGCCCTGCCCCAACCTCCCAGGGCTATGGCTCTGTCCTGCTCAGAGTGTGGTTCCAGCCTCACCTGGAATCATGCTAGAAAGTCAGTCTTAGGTCAAGTGCAAATCTTCTAATTCAAAACCCAGCAATTTGTGTTTTAGCCAAGCTTCTAGCTGATTCCGACATTCTCTGAAGTTTCAGAGCCACTGATGCAACCCCACACTTGCAAAATTGTTTTCTTTTCCCCTCACCCTTGGCCTCTGAAGCCTCCCTCTGCTCTCTGGTGGCCCTGAGGCCGCTTCCATCCACCTAATCCCCGCTGCTGGAGAGAGACGGGCTTGGCCTCTCTATTTCTGCTTCCGTGCTCAGAACATGAGACTGGAAGTGTCTTCAGTCTCTGCTCGGTTAGGGAGGACCACGGACATAATCCTCCTTCTTGCTGCGGTGGACAGGCGGGAAGGGAACCACCAGTCACGGAGGCTTGCATTGTTGCGTTGGCCTGCTCTCAGAAGAACGTCTTTATCTGAGCACAGAGGACGTACGATTATGACCAGCTTGCTCCTGAACTGGATGAGCCCCAGAACGACCCTGGAACAGCACGTCAGAAGAAGGACGGAAGCACGTGGCTCCCCGGGCAAGCAGGTACCTCCTGCCCGCCAGCCAGCCTGTGCTGTCTCCCCTGCTCGCAGTGCAGCGAGGTCTCTTAGCAAACACCCAGAGAGGTGATTACCATGTCCAAATAAAGCGTCAGATTAGGCAAGGCCAGGCTAATCGAACTTAACAGGCGGCCACAGTGAAAAGGAAGTCCATGCTTGTCTAGTGTTGACACCTAGATGCTAACGTGATGATTTACGGCATCTTGTACTGTGTTGCCCCCAAAGAACTTAAACTGTTTCTTACCTGTTTGGTGAATTCCTGCTGAATTCCCTTCATTATAATCCAAATCTTTGTTTCATTTAGATTTTGTACACTTAGGATATGGTGATTTCCATTTTATTTTGTTTTAATAAGCATGATTTTAAAATAGACTTACTTATAAGAGACTATGATGTCATAAGTACATTGTCAATAATGTGAAATAACATCACTAAATTGTTCTATAAGAAATAAGTCAATCCTTCAAGAAAACAAATAAAATGACCCTTACCTTAGTAATCAATTATGCTTTATTGAATTTTGAATAGCCTCAACTATGATAAAACAGAAACACTTGAAAGCGAGGAGGAAGTCCTGGTGACCTCACGCCGCTCACTCCCGGGTGGAGGGTCCACACTGGGAGAGGCCAGGCCAAGAGCCCGAGGCTACAGTCCTCTCCCCACCAGATGCTCTGCTTGGAAAGCGAGGGTGTCGGTCTGATAAAGTGAGTTCCTGTCTCCAGCACCTATCATAAAGCAGTGGCTCAGAGATCTTTCCCAAGACAAGCCGTCAGGACAGAAAATTTCCAAACTCTGCCCACGACTTTATTGAAACAGAGTGTGGGGAGGCCATGCCTAAGGGTCCTCTCCAAATCATCCAGTGGATTTCAGTGGTAAGCGATTAACAGGAGACTGATAGCTTAGCAGTAAGCTAAGCTAGTTTACGAGAAAGAACCTCAGGAAAAGGCAGGCGTGAGGAACTCACCTGGGAGGGAGATAAACCTCAAAGACTAGTTTGACAAACCGTCCCTGCAAAGGGCCCTGCATGTAAACTGTGGGGCATTTATGTCCCAGGGCGTTGTCACAAGGAGCAGAACAACCATCCAGCCACCGGTGGAACCCAACATATGGGTGTGATACCAACGAGAGCAGACGGCCAACGGAAGGATGAAGGGAAGAGATGGCCGAAGAGAGCGCTGCCGAAGCCGCTGTTACCCCGGGTGACTGTGTAGACGCCCAGGCTGCACATCCTGAGAAACAACATCAGAGGCTCACACACACACACACACACACACACACACACACGACTGAGAGAGAGAAAGAGAAGACTTACTTGTCATCAGTTCAGAGAAAATAATTTTCTTCTAAGAATCCTTATTTTTAACATCACAGAAATAATAATAAATAAAATTATTAAAATAAATGACATGAAAAAAATTAACCAAAGAGCTGGAGAAAAAAAATACATCAGATAACTTCCACTTGGGAAAATGTTAAATACTTTTAAAAGGTAATAGTGCAGGAAAAGCCCAAGCCGCTTGCTCGCCCCGTGTGGCCATAGACATCCTTGAAAGAAGCCCAGGAACTGTGCAGAGGCCCTACCTGATCCGACACGGGAAGCCTGGGGATCCTGAGGGACGGGGGGAGGGGCCAGAGGCCTCTCAGCTGTCGGCCTCCCCCAGTCACAGTCAGCCTCTTCAATGTGGGTAGTCCTTCCAGCTCAGACTAAAATTACATTTTTTTAAACAAAATTTTAAGTAGGCTCATACCCAGCATAGAGTCCAATGTGGGGCCTGAACTCACGACCCTGAGAGCCAGACCTGAACTGAGACCAAGAATTGGATGCTCAAGCCCCTGAGCCACCAAGGCACCCCGAAAAGAGCATTCTTAAGCTTCTCTGGAGTGAGGAGGGAAAAGTCCCCTTGGTGTGAGTGGACTATAAGGAACCATCATGTTGGGTGAGGAGTGACCAAGACTGGAGACACACCCTAAAACTTGGAGCAGAACTTTAAAGACAAGAGCATGGCCAGGTCACCTTGTTAGGTAGATCGGGGATCATGGGATTGGGTGACTTCTAAGGAGCAGAGAGGGCACATTTGATGGAAACGTGTCTGGTCCTGCCTCTCCCTGCCGCTGCCCTCAGTGAGGCAGACCAGGAGTGCAAGCACGTTCCAGACCCCACCTGCTGCTGCACGGATGCCCTCCAGACATTCTGGGTTCCTTCAGATGAGGAATTCAGGTCGGTTAGGGATAGACGCAGGGGGCGAAGAGTGGAGCTAAGGGTTAGAGCTTGGTTAGTTGGACTGAGTTATAAGAATCAACAGCACGGACATCTCCCAGGAGTGGACTAGAAATGCTGACTCTCACCCTGCTCCCCAGACCCCCTGAACCTAGACCCACAGGTGATCCTGTGCACACTGAGACTTAGCAAGCCCGGGACTGTGATAGGACCTCAGAGCCTACACCTTAGTGACGCTGCGTACGGCTGAAGGCGAGAGCCGCTTTTACCGTCCTTCCTGACGAATCTAAAGCAAAGTCTTAACACAATACAGGAAAATTTTAAACTTCCTACACATGTAATGGACAAATAGGCAGACACACTGGAACTCATAGAAAATATAATTGTCATCCATTTTCTTTGTAAGGGAACATGGCGCTATTTTATTTCAATCCATTCCTTAGAATTAAATACCGCTACCTCCTAACTGTGTGGTAGAAGAAATGGAGCAAGTGTGCTTCCTACCTGGGATGGAGTAGTTCCAGCCCCAGAGTGATTTTGTGGAGAAAGGCCCCCGTCTCAACAGCCGAGACGTGTGAATGGCTGGTTCATGTCCTGGCCAGTGTCCAAGAAGACTGCGTAGTGATAATTCAGAGAGCCTTACCATGGTCTCTGCAAGCTTCCGAAAGGACTGGCTGAATGGCCTGAACTACTGTCCTAACCAGAAGAGCTCAGTTAAATGAGCTGGTACACAGCACACATGCGTGTCCGTCCTGAGCTCACAGCCGCTCTCCCCCTCGCGGCTATAAATACCTCCCCGCCCCTCTGGAGTCGGTGCACAGGGATCTGCCGCCGTTTCCTCTGCGCGCCTCTCATTGTTCGGGGGTCTGGCTAAGCGCCACGACGGAAGAGCGGCCATGCGTGTGCTCTTTCACATGCACCCTTTCCACAAAGTAATTATTACTTCCTGGAGGGCTGAGGGGCTGAATCTAACTTCAGCCAGAGATTTACTCCTCTGGTCGCAGAGTCTCCACATTGACCACCAAAGATCAAATGAGAGTTTCCCCTCCAGATGTATCCGTCTCAGGTAAAGGGGCTGCTTTTCTGCTTCATCTGCCTCTGGTGAGAAGACAAGAATGATAGAAAAGTCATCTTACTTGAGAATTGTTGCTTCCCTGGATGACGAAACACTCATTCTCGAATTAGTTTTTCTCAAAATGTTTCCCATATCTAAAGTACGGACAATTTCTTGGATGTGGATTTTAGCCAGGGAAGCCTTAAACTTTTCAAAATTATAATTGCCTCATTACACCACAGTGTCCACATTTCAGTGGTGAAAGAAATGACTGTTTAGCTTGGAAGACTTTTTAGGCGAGCAAGATAAAAGCCGGGTGAAGAGTGTGTGTGTGCGGGAGGAACCGTGGCCTTCAGAAGATGAAGTGTTAATGGAAAGAGGATGGAGACCAGCTGCCTTCCGTCTCCACAGAGAGCCGACCAGAGGAAACGGGCTCGCAGGCACCGGGAGAGCTGGGGGGCTGGCGGCGAGCGGGTCGTGGCAGGGAAGGTCAGTCCTGGAGGAAGTAGAGCCAACAGGATTTCTAGAAGGAAACTGGGAAACGGCCCTAAAGATTGTTGTACATAATTGCACAATTCCTGAATAATGATAGTTCCTAAAGCCACCCTTAAAATATTTAATTTCAGGGCACATTATCGTTGTTCTTTTCAACAGCCCTCCCGAAATGCCTACGAGTGTAGTTCAACGGCCTCTCCGTTGCCCTGGTGCAGTGGAAGAAGCGCGGTCCTTGAAGCCAGAAGAATGTGGGTCTGATTCAGTTTTTCAGCTTTTACTTGGTTACCTTAGCTCCGTTATCCAAACTCTCTGAATTTAGTCTCCTTATCTGTGAAATACCAACTTTAGAGAGAATCTTTTCCCACTGAAGCTGACGTAGGTAGATTTCCTGGTACAAGAGCGGGTACATGGTAGGCACTTAGTAAGGACCCTGGGTCCCTGATATCATCTACAAGACCTCCTTGTGCAAGGGACTGTGTAGTATCCTTACCTGTGATACTCCAGAGAACCTGTTCCTACTTTACACTCAGAAAACATAGACACTGAAGGGTTAAATAAGTTGCATAAGGACATAAAGCCAGTCAATTGGAGGCAGTGATTCAGTGAACACATATGTTGCCTTTAAAAGCTGGTGCTCCTTTTACTAGACCACACTGTCTTATATTATAGGAAACAAATAAAGGATACAGAGAATGCTTATCAGCATATATGTCTATTATTAAAATCCAGCTTCCAAAGCTCAGGCTCTGCCCTAACGAACCTGGCCTGCATGCACCCTACGTGACCCTCCACTTTTTTGGAGCATCTAACCTGGTGCAGGAGGCTGTCATCACTAAGTTAGGAGACACGTTATGGGGCGCCTGGTGGCTCAGTCGGTTAAGTGTCCAACTTCCGCTCAGGTCATGATTTTGCAGTTTGTGGGTTCAAGCCCCGCATTGGCTCTGTGCTGACACCTCAGAGCCTGGAGCCTGCTTCGGATTCTGTGTCTCCCCCCCTCTCTGCCCCTCCCCTGCTCATGCTCTGTCTCTCTCTGTCTCAATAATAAATAAACACTAATTTTTTTTTTCAAAAAGGAGACACATTAGTAAATTTGTTTGGGGGTTCCCTCTCAAAAACTACAACACTCTTTGTGATAAAGGGTAATACGTTGAATTTAGTTTAGATCTGCAAGCTATTTTTCACCAATATCTGTGATTTCATTCATTCGTTTTTTCCAACAAACATTTGTTGATGCGTCTGTTCCAGATGATGTGCTGGGCACTGAAAATGTATGCTTAAAGGATGCTCTGCTGGTTCAAAAAAGGAAGGGTACCACCAAACACCTGCAACATGGAGAGAAGGTAGGTACTACATGATAAATGGCACCGCGCTCTCAGGAAGAGTATATTTGGAAAAACATTTCAGAGTCAGGAACATTTGAATCAGGTCTTGTGTGGTGCAGAAGATCAGCTATCTAGTCCAAGACCTTGTAGAAACACTAAAGATGCTCAACAGTTACTGAGCTGTATCTGCGGAAAATCTTCACATCGGATGTACTGTAATTCGAAGTCATGTTACCTTAATGAAAGTAAGGTATTTTAATCACGAAGTTAAAATGGTGAGGATAAAGTGGAAATATATTACATTGTTGTCCGTAATTCTTCACTGAGGAAGTAAACCAATGAACAGACTCCTCCTTTTAGAAAACTATCCATTTTAAATTTGGGGCACTAAGAAATGACTGGCCTGCAGATCTACACATGAGAGAGGGAGGTGTGGTCGATGTGGCTCCCGGGATGGCCTGGAAGGTGTCTGGGAATGCCTGACTCACTCCCGTTTGCCCTCCCAAGACACTTCTACATATCAGCCCGTCTAAACTTCTAGGTGGTCATTTAGTCCCATACACACTAACTAAAGTGGTCTTTTTACAACCATAGAATAACCCAGTCGAGCTATTAGCCATTTCCTTCACATTGACAAATGGCTGCTGTAAATAATTTTATCCTTGAGATATATGTCCTGAGATATCAAAAAAAAAAAAAAGAGTAGAATGTTCATTTTGTATCTTTTTAGTCAAATGCACACCTTCTCTATGTTGGCTAAAAATGTAAATGTCATATACAGCGGAATGTGTGTGAACATTAAGGGAAGAGTATTGGTATTTTCAGTCACTCGTTAGTGGCCTATAATTAATATCTTCGAGATAATAGTTTTGGGTTTATTTGTATCACAAGGACAGTAAAAGGAAAAATAATAATTCTGTAAGCTCTGAGCATCCAAGAGAGAAGTCACTGATGGGAGCAGGAACTATGCTCATAATGGCTTCGGAGTTCGGATTCAAACACAGTTGGCTAATTGCTGCAGTGCCTGTAATGGTTAGCATTTTCCTCTGTGAGTTAGGAGCCAGCACTGGTAACCGTGAGCTTGTGTACGGAAGGGCTGGTCGGGCCACAATGTGAGCCCATCTTGGGTGTGGGTGAGGGCTTGTGCAGGAGAGCTGTGAAGGGAGACCTTAACTTCCTATGACTTAGCCCTGCTCCCAGCAGACCTGCCCCTTCTCTTCTGTCACTACGTGTGCGAGCTGTTTTGCATAGTTTAATTTTCAAACTTGCATGATTTATGATAAATCCATTTTTCTTGATTTTTCATGCAGGATTTTTATTTTTCCTCTTATACCTTATTAAATGATATTTCGTCTAAAAATCTTAAATTGTTCTGGTGGCCTATGTGATAATCACTCAATACAATGAGGGATTGTAATTTGATTTCATAAAGCAACATAACAAAGTCATCATAGGTAACAACTTGTGAAAAGTATTCTTAAGTATTAATAATGTAGATATTTTATAACACTCAGTGTGACTTTTGCTAAGGGATATACTAACAAATTACTACTATCATGATGTCTTTTTCAATGTGGCAGTATTATCTTAAGAGTAAAAATGTACTGGCAGTATACTTTATTATAATCTAAAACATAAAATAACACTTGATATTCATAAAAATGCTATTCACTTTTTCTCTTATTAAGGAAAACCAATTCTTTGTATAGCAGTTTGACGCTAATAACGAAGTATATTTTTAGAGGAAAATAGTATACAAACAATAGATTTAAGTCAAAAACGTTTATTGTAAAAAAGGACCTTTAAAATTGTTTTTTAAAAAAAGAAAAACTGATTTCACAAGTCTCCAGGCTGTTTATGGACATCAGCTATAGACAGCATCTCCCTTTCATACAAAACGCATTCAGTCATATAAAAATAAACACAAATGTACATGGACTCGTCCTCTATACAGTCACTTTAAGAAGGCACTTGGCAGGGTGCTGTATGGATTGCATCTGTTGCATGCATTTAAAATAGTTTAAGTACATTACTGAGTTTCTAAGAATCCTTTCTTGCACTTATTCCCATCTTTAATTAATTTTAGAAAGTCATTAAAAATTCTCTTAAAAAGTAAGACATGGGGCGTGCACCAGGAATGTTCAAAGCTAGTCTCTCCCTCTTCCCCCAAGGCGCATGCCCTTTATTGGCAAAAACAAAAACAAAAACAAAACACTCTTAATACATTCTCTTGTGTTTTGTTCCTGTTCTTTTTTCTCTCTTTCTATGTCTCCTAAAAATACCATTTAAAGCATTACAGGTACTCAAAAAGGCTTTAGTTCAACAATGATAACCAGACACCAGACGTGTAGTGAAGTAAACGTGGAATACTTTATAAGGCACCTGAGAGAGCGTCTGGCAAAGTCTCTTCCTACAGAAAATCCTATCACAAACCCTATCACAAAGCAACACTGTTCCTTTCAGTTGAAATGATTTGGCAGCAATGTAAATCTCTGCATTCTTTCTTAGTGAGAAGAGATGCAAAATGTGCTTTTTGCTTCATCTTTTGAAGAGTAAGATTCTTGTCTTTTTCCTCTCAATCTCGCTGTCAGTAAATATAGAGTAATTTTAAACTTCACATGGAAAGGATTAACTTGGAACACATGGATTTCGTGCTCTTGGAGTTGTGTGTGTGTGTGTGTGTGTGTGTGTGTGTGTGTGTGTCCATACATATTATTTGGTCGGTAAGCACAAGAGAAAATGCCTTTGGACTTTTATTTGTCATTTGGAGTCGGAGTGAAGAAATGCATTCTGTCCGAGTAAACATTGATTGCGTAACTCAGTGGGCTACGCAGCAGCCAGATTCCTCGTGTTTGTGCAGAAGAGACATTCTGGAGAAGGTTTTGGAGCAGTTTTTGCACTGGTATTTCTTTACATCCGAGTGGGTCTGCAGATGAGCCCTCAGATTGGACCTGTCTGCAAACGCTCTGTTGCAGTGAGGGCAAGAGAAAGGCTTCTCCCCTGGGGATGGGGGTGGGGGTTGAGAAAGAAAGACAGTCAGTGTTTTTAGAGGAAAGGTAAAGTCAGATAAGGTTTATGAATAACAATCACATTTTGCCACAGAAAACTAGATCAAAACTAGGTATTTATTTTCATATCTGGCCCTTGAAGATAACTTTGAATATTGCGTTAAAAATCACACCAAGAATATTGTTACTGCTGCCGGCCACACAGAATAATTCACGGAGTTCTACAACTTTTACTTATTACAGCTTTCTGCTTCAGCAGGTGCAGCTGGTGCTGAGCTCCTCCCAACATTTCCTAATGTTTCCCCTTTCCCCTCCTTCTGCATTATGACTAAGGCTGGATAAATGCCTGGGCTCTCTGAAGGATGATTTTATGCTAGGAGTAAAATATTCAGCAGCAAAAAAAAAAAAAAAAAAAAAAAAAAAAAAAAAAAAAAAAAAAAAAAAAAAAAAAAAAAAAAAAGCATAATAGAACAATGAGAGTAAATTCAGTTCTAACGACCCGACCCAACTAGCTATGGGGGGACTTAACACAAGACTGTAACCAACAGAAAACTACAGGCAAACCCTTCGCCTCTCTGTCTGCCAGACCAATTGATTAAGCGAGCAGCATCTGTGTTTGCTGATTATTGGGAGCAGTTTCACAGAACACACATTCAAGTACATCTTTCCTGACTTTCTAACTGATCTTTGAGACCAAACCTTCTGGATCTACTTTCCAAAGTCTAAGTGCTGTTTGCAGTGTCTGCAGCAGAGCTTGTTAACAAGAAATGAAGCACCCCGGGCTCCGACAACTTTCCGAGTCATCAGGAAGTGGCTGTGCATGATCATCCATCATTAAAAGCACTGTGTCACTACTTAACCCAAATCCCACAGCCAGACCAGAGCTTCATGCTATCAGACAGTAACATTCCTGTCTACGTTTTTCTCTTACCAGTGTGAGTTCTAATGTGTCCTTGAAGTAACCAGGGTCTGGAAAACGCCTTGCCACAGATCTTGCAGACACAAGGTAAAGTGTGGGTCCGAATGTGCATCTTAAGGGCGCCCAGGCTCACGTATTCCTTGTCACAGTATTTACAGCTGAACGATTTCCTAGACTGGGCGTCACAGTGCAACTGCTTATGTTTGGCCAGCCCCGAAAAAGTGGAGTAGGTTTTATTGCATAAATTGCACTGAAACTTTTCAGCTTCAATGGCATGGGGGTCTGCAAGCTTGGATTGTAGTCTTTCCTCTTCATCACTAATGGGGCTTTCTGAGCCACTGTGGTCCTTGGACGAGGTGTCAGATGGAGGAGGGGGACTCACGCGCCCCAAGGATGAGGGGTATCCAGAGAGAGGAGAGAGGCCACTGGGCAGTGGGGAGTGGAATGGAGCGGCGGTAGTCCACACGGTAATGGGGCTGTACGCTCCCGAGCTGAGGATCTCTGGCTGCGGGATGACAGGCAGGGGGTAACTCTCATAGAGATACGGGGAGATAATCACTGGGGGGAGAAGAGGAAAGGAAAGAAGATTAAGGTAAAACGTAACTTTGCAGAGACCCTGAGGAGCCACTTGGCAACACGCGCCCAGGCCTTTGCACCGAAGCAAGCAGGCTCAGTTCGGAAGACGTAGGCATCGGGAAGAGGTTTCGTTTCCGCCCCTGCTGGTGCACAGTCCTGGCACTTCGGTGCACATCTACGCCTCCTGCACACGCGGGGTGACAGGGGCCCCCGCGCGCCGCGCAGCCGGCTCGCGCGGCCCAGGGAGGGCCCTCCCGGTCTCCACCGCGGAGGGGAGGCGTCTATACCGCTCCCAAGATACAGGGAAGTTGTCCCCCACTCTGTGCCCGCGCTAGGAGTGCTCTGGGTGCGAGGGTCCGCGCGCCCGCGCCGTCCGGAGGACGGGAAGCGGTCCGGGCTGCGGGTGCCAGCGGCTCCGGCGTTAGTCAGCAAGCCGGGTCGCGGCGGCCGGGCGACGCGTCCCTGTCACGGAGGACCTCCACCCGTTTTGAGTTAACACCTACCCCCAACGGTCCAGAGGGTCTGGACTCCCTTCCAGGACACTGGTTGGAAGAAATCAGCCCAGCCTTTGATCCCTCGGGTCGCATTTCGGTCGTAACGCACGTCGGTGCATCTACAGACCCCGCGCGCGGCCGTCCCTCGGTAACTCGGCGGGCGCGCCCGCGGTCACGGCGCCCGGCTTACCTGTGTGTGTGTCCAGCTCGCTGTAGTTGGGCTTCTTGGAGGCGTTGAAATGCTTCTTGACCAGGAAGGAGCGCGGCATCTTGCGGCGGCGGCGCGGCCCTAGGGCATCGCGGGGCGCGGGGCTCGGGGCGGGGGCCGCGCGCTCGCCGGGCTCCCTCGCGGACTGAGCCCGAGTGCGCGGCGCCGGCTCTTTTCCTCCCTTTCGCGCGCGGGATCCAATCACGGCGGAGCGGCTCAGGTTTCAGCTCCGCCCCCCGGGCCGGCCGGGAGCGGGCGCAGTCGGAGGTCGGCCGCGGGGACTCCGGGGCCGCGCGGGCCGCGCTCCGGGGCCGGGGCGGGGGGCGCGGCGGCGGGCCCGGGAGCGGGGCGGTCACGTGTGCCGCCCGGCCGGCGACGTCGAGGCGGGCTGGCCCCGGGGTCGGGCCGCCGGCGGGGGCCGCGGAGGGTGTCCCGGGGCCGCGGGGCGCCGGGCGGGTGCCAGCCGCCCGCTAGCGGCGCGCGGGGAGGCTCGGCTCGGGCGGGGCCGCGCTCTGCGCTGGGCTGGGGGGCGCGGGGGGCGCGGGGCGCCCAGCGCGGGTCCGCGGCCCAGGCCCCCGCGTGCGCCTCCGGCTGCGGGACGGCCCTCGCGTCCTCCCGGCCCCGCCCGAGCCCGCGGCGGCGCTTCCCCGTGGACGCTAGGAATCGGGTCACCGTGTCAGCGGTGGGGGCTGCGGAGGGAGGCTCTGTAGCCCCGAGACCTGTTCATCGGAGCCCTGGGACGCCCCAGAGGTGGGAGGGGTCCCCGCGCAGGGACAGGGAGACCCCGTGCAGACCCCGTGCAGACTGCCGTTAGGAACCAAGGAAAACGTGTCTCTACCCACGATCTATCTATCTATCGATCCATCGATCTCCTATCTATCTATCTATCTTTCACGAATGGACCTTTAGAGACAATTATATCATTTCAAATATTTATCTGCTTTGTGCGTTACTGTTTTCATCAGAATTCATCTCAGGTCCTGCCCGGTTGCTGGACGGTATTTCTAAGGAAAGGATGCCATTATGTCTACTGCTTGGTTAAAGTTCTAAGGAGCTAGTTGAGTAACCAGCAGACATAGTTTTATTTATTTACTTTTGTATATGGTTTAAGTCTAAAAATCCGCTAAGGTGACTAATTTTAAAAGTAAAATTTCAACCATCGTTTCAAGCATCTCTGACCATTCCAGACGGTTCTCCCCATCTTTTGCGTAATGACTGAGGAAAGGACACGTTTTCAGTAAGCACCCTACCTGTGTTTTTAACAGGTGCTAGGAGTGAAAAAGAAAATAATAGTGGTGAAGTCAAGACTTGCAAGAGGAAAGCGCATTGTCAGGCTGCATAACTTCTTAATCTTGGGAGGAGAAAACAAGAGTGCGTGCTGGGGGAGGGGGTGGGGGCGCTCGCAAGTTTCTGAGCCAACTTCAAGGATTCTTTTTTTTTTCCCTTCCAACAGTCATGATTTAAATGCCAGAGAAACGAATTTAGATGAATCTTTATGTTAAAAGGAACAGTATTTGTAGGAGACAGGAATATATGAATATGTATCAAATTCCCCTGCAAACTACACACTAGATAGACTTCAGGGCAAGTTTTCTGAGCTCGCCACTTTTTGTGAGGGTTTGTTGCGATCTGGACACCGGGTTTATCGGAACAGGAGTCCTCCGAGCACGTTCCACTTTATTTCCTGAAAAAGGCACATCTTGTTAGAAATGTAATAGAGTTGAGAAAGCGTAAATTATTTGTATTTCTTCCTTTAACTCTGTAGAGTCCACTGACAGCAGCGAAGAGTGTTACAAAACATTCTGGTATTGATTTTTTGTTAGCTGTTACACAAGATAACCTGCTAACGTGTGTATTTTTAAACAACCATTTAAAAAGTTTGACAGTAAGGACTAAGCTTGAAAAGAGAACACAAAACTCGAACTTGGATTACAGACGCATAACTGAGCCGAGCTCCCCACCGCATGTCCAGGGGGCTGATCGCACATGACACAGATCGGAGTCAGGGCATGTCGCCGCATCTACGGGGACGAGCAGACAGGGTTCAGGATTGTGTACGAGGCATGTCATTACACAGGTCTGCGTGGTAACTCGCTCCACGGAGACCTGTGTGAGGTCTGGGCTGCTGTCAGGAGAGGGGAGCCCGCGCGCTGATAGCGTGAGTCAGACCGCACAGGTGCTCTGCTCAGACACGGGAAGGGCCAGCGGCGCCAGAGCCCTGTGGTAAAAACGGGAGGGAAGCGAAGTCCCCACCCAGAGGCCAGCTGCTAGGATTCTGCTAAGACAAGATGGAAGATTCTCGTGTCCTGCAAGCCAGAGGGGTGATAGGGGAGTCAGCTTAGTGGCTGGCTGACAGAGTCTCTTGCCAAGGGACAGAAGTCTTTGCTGAGGCAATGCCACCAGGTTTGGAATGTTTCACTTGGGCACACCAAATCTCAGCGGGCTTTGCTAATGCAAGAAATTAGTCTGGGTTGACATAATTAGACTCACTGGAATAGTGAGAAACAGGATTATCCGGGGATGCTAGCGTGTGCACAGCGCAGCCAGGGGGAAGCTGGTGGGCATGGTCACACACAGCACAGGGAAGTCACAAGCTCAGCCCTCAGGCTCCTGAGAGCTGAATGTGGGGTGCAGAGTGTAGGGAAGGTGCGCGCTTAAAAATAACCCTCCTCAGGAGGCGCGCCCTAGAGGACTCTTCTGTCATGGATCTTCTGTGGGCTACCTGGGATGTGAGACGCCCCCAATCAATTCTTAATCATTATGAATTTTATTAGGACGAGGCTTCATGCGACTTATCTGATAGTCTCTGATTGCCTCTATTTTCAGAAAAAGCTCACAAAGATAATTGGTGAAAAACTTTGTAAGTTAAGGATCAGGGCCTTCCTGGGAGGGCTGGCCCCTCTCCACAGGCTCCTCCCCTGTCCTGGTGGGATTTCTTCGGAACAAGTCTTTTTCATGAAAGACATATTCCTGCCTTGCCAGATAGGAGAATAAATTAGATTTATGCAGTTTGGGAATGTACCTCAGATTTATTTACTTTGCACAGAGATCTGCATGCATAGATATTCACGTATGTAAAAAAGCAGTGTGGACCAATGACTTAGTGCAGGAAATGGAGTAAATCTAGCACCAGAAGAAACCGAGTCTTGGCAGAAACAGAAACTCCCGTCTTGTGCTGCCCCCTGTCTCCCAAATGGATGGCCTCTCCTTCCAGCCTCCATGGCTGCAGGACCGCCCTGGAGGGCCCCCGGCAGGAACGGACTCCCGTGAATGATAGGAAGTTACGGGGTAGCATTAGTTTGTGATATCTGGAGAATATTGTAACACACGACTGCTTTTTAAAAACTATTTACATAAGAGCAACATGTTTTTTATATGTAACTTTGAAGTGTGAACGGCAAAGACATGATACACATGATTTTGTGTATATCTGTATTTGTATTTATTTCCTAATATAGTTGTATTTATATTCTTAATTCATAATTTAATTCAGCCTCAGATAAGAAAAACCAACCTCCAAAAGAGAAGTGTTTCCTTTTAGTACGTAGGGTTTTCTATCTGTAAATTATGTTTAATTTCTTATTTCTTTTAGAATGATTTAGGGGCAAATATTTCCCAGCATGAAAGGGAGAAGAATCAGAATTAACATAGGATCTGCTTATATATTCTGAACTTCACAACACGGAGTTAGCCCCCTTTGCGCTGAGAATGTAAGTGAAACTCACATATACACTCAACATGCCTAAGTGTATCTACTCAGTGATGTCAACAGAGTCAAGTGTGTGTGTGTGTGTGTGTGTGTGTGTGTGTGTGTGTGTAAATTGGGGTGAAAACAATAGCAAAAATGATGTCAGGATGTCCCTCTCCTGCTTAAGAATTTCCATTATTTCCTGTGTGTTCCCAGGGCCGCATTCTCCAGGTTAATAGACATTAGCATTGTGTGGAGTTAGTTCTAATGCTATTTGCTTAGTGTCAGTCATATAAAATTAGTATATATTTACGATAACTTCTAACAGAAAACCATGTTTAACATGAAACTACCAATTGGATGAGATTTATTTTGTGTCAAATCATTTGTATTCAGAATATTTTTTTTAGTTATGATCTTATAATCCCACTTCCCTTTGGGTGGCTATAAGATAGTCATCTCATCAGTGTTCTATTTGTACCTTGTGGAAAGTGTTGATGATCTTATCTGTTAGATGAGCCAGGACTGACTGTACAGAATGTTGCCTTTGTAGTTTAGGAAACAGCTCAGGGATATGTGGTTGGAAAGAGACACCTATTGGTCAACTTTGGAAAATGCATCGCTTTCTTTTTCTGTCCTCCTTTTCAGTAACTTATTAACAAGGTTTGCCACCTTGTGGGAAATGGGTGATTTGCCTGGACTCTGAGAACATTAACTCCACCTCAAGTTGTAATGGCCCCAAGTGCAAGCAAAAGCCATTTAAATGTTGAATTTTTAAATTATTCTTAATTAGTGATGACTTACATTTTTGTAGAAACACAAGTGATATTATACAAAAAATTACGTTAGCTTTACAAAATAGGTGAGTTAAGGCAATTTACGGTGTTCCTCAGCGTACAGTTCTGAACAAAGAAGTAGCAAAAATAACAACATTATATTCAAAACTTAGTAAGCACCTCATGTGACTTACTTCCTATATCGTCATAATGATCTCTACAAGGTAGTTTTGAAGGTGGGGAACGAGGTGTTCCAGGGACATTCTGAATGAAGGTGACGGAGCCAGGGATTTCTGGCCATTGGCCTTCTCAGCACCTTGCTGGGCTCTGCGACACCACTGTGGTTTGTAGGGCACCCAGGAGCGGGCACTTTGTGGCGTTATGGCCAGTGGTGCTCGCGACCTTTCATGCGTGTTCAGTGTGAGCTGGCCGCTATGCTGAGCACTCCACTCACACTGCTATAAGTAATTCCCCAAAGTGTGATCTTTCAAAGTAGATATTACCATCCCTGTTTACAGATGAGGGGACAAAGGCACGAATGAAATATCTTGAGCACATCACATTGCTGTAGGGTTTGAATATGGTCTGTTTTATTTCAAACCCTACTTATTTCTCTCCTTTGTTATGACTATAATTTCCCATTATAGGAGTGAATTATACTCATGACCAACTGCAAACCATGGCCTCTTTGTAAATGTGCCTTCCTACTGTCCTCCCTGCCCAGATAATACTTACACTCGGAGATGAGAATCTGTGGTGTGTGGAGCTTCTGTTTCCCTCCCTGCCCCATCCTCCACCGTCTCTGCTGGGTCTCCCTTCCTTCCTGAGTAACCCAGGGCCATGGTTGCCTGATTTCAGACTTGCTACCATTTACCTCCAGGTGTTGGGTGTGACTTCTGGGAAGACACTCGGACTAGAATGCTCCGTGTTTAATTGAGTTGCCATGGTCCTTGGGTCTGCCACAAAAGGAGACAACCGCCAGTCATTCATTCTTATTCTGTAAGCATATTCCTATAAAATATGTGAGAAGTAGAAATAGAATAAGCAAAAGTAGAGAAACCATCATGTGGTTTTTCAAAGTGGAGGTGATGATCTTTGTTACTTAAGTCTTTAATGAGATTCTGTGGCGTAAGTAAACCCATGAACTCATGGATGAAGAACTGATATGGACAAATATAATGGAGGAGTTCTATCATCTGGAAGCGTCTCTTTCTCCGTGTGTGTGCATGTGTGTGTGCGCATGTCACATGACTGCCTCCTTCCCAGCAGGCGCTTCCCTTGGGTCACTTCCGTATGGTAAACTTGTAGGGGAGGTTGGTCCACCTTGGTTTATAAACAGGGCTGAGGCCCTTCCTCCAGAAGAATAGGGAGTCAGGCTCAGCAAGCTTGATCCTACAAGGACCCAAACAGGTAAGCTGTTCCTGCATACAGCCGTGTGCCCGTCACTCCAGTGCGTTTTTTTGGCTAGGCACCCCAAGGTGCTGCACTCAGCCAGGGAAGACCCTGGACAGCGGATTTGCTAAAACGCTGAGTCTTTACAGGGCAGACAGTACTGTGCTGGAATCTCTGAGGCAGAGATGACTTTTTAAAAAGGGCAGAGGGTGGTTCATGAGAGGAACACCACACAGTGTTGGTAACTGAGAGGGTGAGGCACTCGCTTGACTGGCGGCCAGACGATAGGAACCGGCAGCGCCGACAGACTGGGTACCCGTGGGGGTGCACGTGCTGCCCTGGGAGGAGCCAGGACCTGCTGGACACTCGGCTTCTCAGGGCGGCAAGGGAGTGCCCGCACGGGAGTAGATTTTTCTTGCAGAAAAGGTGCCTGGAAAACAGGGCAGCACATTTCAGAGCGTGACTGGAGTAGTCGGAGGGAGAACACTGCATATTCTACAGGGATCCTGAACGCTCACCCTGCAAACCCTGAGGGTCAGCTTTGTGGGACTTTCCAGCATGCTCAGGTCCTAAGTCACTGAGAAGGAAATGCAGGTCACCCTTACACACTGAGCTAGGGACAGCGAGAACAAGTGGCCAGTTGTTCCCGTGGACGTCAAGTCAGAACTGACCTCACTTAGCGCCTTGCCTCTTTCTTTGCCTCAGATCTGAGTCATCAACACATCTACCTGGACGTTAAAATGGAAATCTGGTAAAACAGCAGACTGTGAAACTTTCCAAGACAATTTAGAGAAGCAAACTCTAAATTATACTATGTTTATGATTATCTCCCTAGCTCAGGTCATGGTTCACAAACTTGGTGCACCTTTTTCCAAAAGCACACGTCTGTCAGAGAACACAAGGTTTGGGAGAGCTTTCCAGATGTCTCCAAGCCCTTTGTTACTTTTCTCGGCTCCAGAGACATGGCTCCCCGCCGCTAGTCAAACCAGCGACAGCATTCGCAAGTCCCCAGAGAAAAGATCAAGAGCCTGGTCAAGCAGACCCTTGTAGGTGTTTGGAGTCACCACTAGTAGACAGAAATATCTGGACTTCTGCCTAGATAGACATGCCTTTTCATATGCTATGATTTTTTAAAAAGTAGACATTTTCCTAAATTACACATGGCTGTTTCAAAGAAACATACCTCCTGCACACAAAATCTTTTCTAGAAATGCTCTTCGGCTTCCGTTTAAAAATTAAAGTCTTATCTTAAAGTCAGTGTGATAATGGGAAATAAATATTGTGCCCACTCCTTCCTTTGGACCGTAATACTCGGTCCTTGAATAGAAACCCTATGGTGGCAGTAAGGGACAGCTGGCCCCCAGTGCTGAGTCGACAGGTGAGACAGTGAGCTAGTGTGTCTGGGAGCAGAAGAAGTTTAAAGTCTAACACTGAAGTAATTGCTAATGCAAGTCTTACCAGCACTGGGAGGTGATGCACTGATTGTGGAAGTGTCAGCTCTTCAGGAGCTGGGCTGCTGGGCTCCTTGGTCATTGCAGACCCCAGACAGAGATGCCTTCCTTCCTGTTCCAGCACAGACCTGCAAACCCAAATTCTACTGAGGGATGGAATTCAATACTGCACTTTCAGAGAGAGAGCTGGAGACACTACGATTCATTTGAAAGTGATCAGGATGAAAGGGCATGGAATGATCCTAAGTCTTCAGATTCTCTTGACTCTTCGGAATTACACTGATGGTGAGTGAGTGATGATCCAGGGCCAGCAATGACCCTTCAGAGAGGTGTAAAGGGAGCTGAGTCTTTAGAGGAAACTGAGACAGAATAAAACCATCCAGCGTTGGAGCTGGGGACCTTAGCAATCCAGTGCGATGCTTTCTCTTTGTTTTCTCACAAGGGAGGGCAAGAAGAGGCTTGCTCAAGAGAGTGAACCTTCTCAGCACTACAGAGGATTAGGTCTGAAGTGCTCTGACTTCTAGTATCAGGCACTAGTGAAGGTGTGCCCTGTGGAAGGTGGTCTTTTACTCAGAAGTGTAATTGATCAACTTCTGTAAACTCTCTTTGAAGACCTTTAAAGAAATCAATATAGGAAGGAGGACTAGATCTCCATTTCAGAACTTTGGCGAAATCAGTTCCCTGTCTTGCTCTGCCCTCCCCCACCTGCGAAGTGGTCGTATTTAAGTTCGGTTTTCATTCTTACACTTCAGGTGCCCATGTGCTATGCTGAGGATTGTTCAAAGCAGCAGATATTGCTTAACATGACAAGTGAGATTCCATATTTGGAGAGATCAGCCTACTTGTGGAACGAGAATCACAAAGTTTCAAGATGCCTCAGGTTCATTAATTTTAGACCAAGAAGCAAAGGAAGAGTTTTAACCCACAAAACCCCGAACAGAATATCCTTCTGTATCAGGGAGATGCAGTGTTCAACATGATGTCCTGCCCCGCGGTTCTGGGTTTTCTCTTTACGGTTCACTGAAGAGTGGATTCCTGTTGGCTGTAAGCTATGGTTTTGCAACAACTTAGTTGGTCTAATGCCCAGATACCTTGAATTCTGACTCTGAGGTATATGAGTACGGCGTTCCCCAAGATATGTTGCAAGTTCTGTAGTCCTGACATCTACCACAAAGCCACCAAAGAAAACTGTGCCCTAAAAGTGACTGAGAACTTGCCATTGCCAAGCAGAGGAGGGGCAAGTTCTCTGCTCTAGCAGAGCCCCCTCCTGCCAAATCCCTCCTGTAGAGACTGTAAAAATACCCCTGTTGGGCACAGAACAACAACCCTGACTCCTCCACCTACCAAAAAAAAAAAACACCAAAAAAGTTTTTTTCATTTCTAAAGATGATAGTGAACATTCATCGAGTTATAATAAGGAAGAAAAATGAAAGATATTTATGGTAGCCAGTTATCTTTAAACATATAGGCTATGGCAAACTTCCTTTGTATAGGGAGAACTCAGAGCCAAATTGATCATGTTGTCCCATGACATAAATCAAAATACACTTGTATCTGTCAGGATAGAGACTTTTTACTGGAGGAGAATCACTCACGAGCCCCACGGAAGTCAGTGATTTGACAATGATGTTGAAAAACAAGACTGTTCAGCATGAAACACCTGGGTAATGACAGAATTAGGTATCAGTGTGATGAGGATTGTGCCCTACAGTAGGAAGACTGAGAATGCAGAACACACAAGGAGACCTTCTCCTGTCTCTGGGACCTTCTCTTTCTCTGACGTTACTAGCTTTTTTTAGGACACCTGCTGGAAAAATAACTGAGCTGGACTACCTACAGATCTTATTCTCAAATGGAATGGAAAATGAACAGCTATAGACTGTCAGAGGCAAATTATATTTACTACTCAGTAAATGGTCCTATGTATTGTGCGATTCTCTTTTGAAAATAGGATTGAGCTGCTTTTTTCCCCATTGTTCTTGGACTAGAAATGTTGGCTATTTCCACCAGTAGTGAGTCAATGGATTCCAAAATAATTATTAAAAAAATAATAATCTGGAAATTTTAGGAAGTGTCATGCTCTTCACTATCATAATTTCCTCATGGAACACTTGAATTTGTGTATTTTCAAGATATTTCACCAGATAAGTCTACCGTCAATTCAGGTATATGAGCCACTCAAATGTAGTATCAGCGTGATTGTGAGTACATATAGGCAAAGAAAGGCTCAATTTTTTATTTGGAAATTAAAGCTAAAACCGACCTATTATAAACCCTATTTTTTATAGGAAACTTAATATTTCTTAAGCTGTATCAGCATAGGTATTAGAAAGAAGGGGGAGTGAATAGAAACACTTGAAGACCAGCTCTCCTGCTTTGTCCCTCCAGTTTTGTAGAAAGACCTCCCTTCTCAGATTCTGCCCACCTCCTGCCTGGAGTCCCAGGACCCCTCCTGACTCATCCATCTTGGTAACCATGTTAACGTCTGTCTCCTTTCTTGGTCCAGAGTCAAGGTTGCCACAGCCACTAGAACTGCTGAAAGTGCTGTGCATGTCCTTGCCAAATGTCTATGAAGTCCCTGAAAGGGACTGTTCCCTCTGGTTTCCTTTCCCAAAACAATGTGCTCCAGCCCTCAGCAGGGACAGAAACTCTCACCCCAGACTTGTTCTGTTCTCAGTACACGGATCTTTGAGTACAGCACCTGCATGGCTTCAAGGTCTTTCTTGTAAAACCTGATATTTTTTCCTTACACTTTATTTTAAATTTTTTAAATGTTTTTTATTTATTTTTGAGAGAGAGAGAGAGACAGTGTGAGCAGGGGAGGGTCAGAGAGAGAGACACACACAGAATCTGAAAACAGGCTCCAGGCTCTGAGCTGTCAGCACAGAGCCTGACACGGGGCTCGAATCCACCAACCGTGAGATCATGACCTGAGCCGAAGCCGGACACTCAACCTACTGAGCCCCCCAGGCGCCTCTCTTATACTTTATTTTAGCCCCCATTCTGGAACCTTGCACCAAGAAGCAAGGCCATGGAGGTTTACCCAGAAGACAATATAAGTGACACATATTGTACTCAATGCAAACTAACCTTTCCTCTTTGACACTGGACCAGTTGTCTTTGATTCAGTTTCCTATGGAAGGCTTCTTGGTCTTTTATGCAAATAGACGCCTGTTAGGTGATCTCTCCCCACCCAGCAGACATTCCCTGATGGTTGGATGCCAGGTCCTTCAGTTAGAAATCCTGTTATATACAGATGAAGACACTGAGAGCTATTGCTGGTTGGTGAGCACCCAAAAAAGTAGACCCTCCCCTTGACACACTA
Organism: Mungos mungo; assembly: GCA_004023785.1. NCBI lineage: Eukaryota > Metazoa > Chordata > Mammalia > Carnivora > Herpestidae > Mungos > Mungos mungo. The sequence goes on along the minus strand of PISW01004227.1, from coordinate 1,464 downwards.
AAACCACCATCAGTGATGCCTCTGTGCCCATCAGTGCTGGGATTAATGGGGTTTAAAAACTATATTCTCATTTCCCCTTCACTTTATCATCACTAGACCTTCTGAAAGGTAATACAGTTACTACACAGCTACACAAGTAGTACTTACAGTTTATTCAAACCATGGGCATTACATAGATTTTTACATAAGTTAGGGAACGTAGAACAAGCTTCAATGACTGAAAAGATGAAGGAGTGCAAATAAGGATGAAGGTGGACTGTACTTCCAGTTTTAGTAGAAGTAATTATTCTTCAAGTTGCAGGGACATCCAATTTCCTTCCTTCCTCCCTCTCTTCCTTCCTTCCTGTTTTTCCTTTTTGTTGTATATTCTTAGAAGCACATGCATATATACGAAATATGCATGATGGAATATATATAACATTTTTCAATAAACACTTATTGAGTGCCTCCTTTAAACCATTCGCGCTAACTATAGTTATGAATCTTACTTAAATCTTGTAACAACACTTTAAGACAGGTATAGTTTATAGTTTATGGCTTCGCAGTTGATGCCATGGAGACCTAGAATTCACATACATGGCAGTCATTCTAACTCTTAGTCTACTGTTTTCTTTTAAATGATGTGAACACAACAGCCAATTATTGACCTCCAACAATTTGCAAATCAGACAATAATGACCTTAATGCAGACTGAGGTAATTGTATTTGGTTAAGTATATAATAAGAAATAACATGACATAGTCAAAATGCCCGTTAAATTATGTAGTTTTAGAGTTTTATATGATTGCAGACTGAAATTCAATAAGATTGGATTTAAATAATGACTGGGATTATTAGGTGAGTGGCCTCAGGCTAGTTATTTAATTCCCATTTACTCACTGGTGAAACGGGAATGTTGATGACTATGTTGCAGAGTTGTTCTGAGGACTCGGGATGATGTATGTAAAGTGCTAACTCTAGTACCCAGCATGTAGCAGTAATAAAAGGAACTATCTTTTATTAAATGCTTACAATGTTCTGGGTATAGTGCTAAGCAACTTAACATGTTTTGCTTTATTTAATTCTCTCACAAGTTCTTTAACTCAGTCCTGATAAAATGGTTGTTTTGCACATGGATTGCCCACGTAATCACCCATTGGTTCTATAGACAAGAGTCTAATCCCCCTAGCCTGGCTCCGGAACCCGTGCTTTCATCTGTTCTGTTCTAGAGCCCATGCTACTACACGACTTTTAGCAGAGGAGCCGAATTAATGACAGCTCTTGTTGTCAGCAATCATATGACACCATTAAATGACATCATTTTTGTTCTAAAAGCATTTTTAAAAGAAATATTCTAGTGATTTAAGAAATCTGCCAGCAACAGTTATATTTCAGAATCATCATTGTTCACCTTTTGGTGCTATGATTCTAAGGTGACCCTTGCTAACTTCGTTTCATTTTGCCTTGAAGTATCTTAAGACAGGT